>JBAMJV010004897.1:0-78546 GCA_037951105.1 Echinarachnius parma | reverse complement strand
GGACTAACGTTGGATCAACATCGGTAACTCGCAGTGAAAAAGACATTGGACAATCTCGTTGGACCAACGTTGGACCAACATCGGTAACTCGCAGTGAAAAAGACGTTGGACAATCTTGTTGGACCAACATTGGACCAACATCGGTAACTCGCAGTGAAATGGACGTTGGACAATCTTGTTGGACCAATGTTGGATCAACATCGGTAACTCGCAGTGAAAAAGACGTTGGACAATCTCGTTGGACCAACGTTGGACCAACATCGGTAACTCGCAGTGAAAAAGACGTTGGACAATCTCGTTGGACCAACATCGGTAACTCGCAGTGAAATGGATGTTGGACAATCTTGTTGGACCAACGTTGGACCAACATCGGTAACTCGCAGTGAAAAAGACGTCGGACAATCTCGTTGGACCAACGTTGGACCAACATCGGTAACTCGCACTGAAATGGACGTTGGACAATCTCGTTGGACCAACGTTGCACCAACATCGGTAACTTGCAGTGAAATAGTCGTTGGACAATCTCGTTGGACCAACGTTGGATCAACATCGGTAACTCGCAGTGAAAAAGACGTTGGACAATCTCGTTGGACCAACGTTGGACCAACATCAGTAACTCGCAGTGAAATGGACGTTGGACAATCTTGTTGGACCAATGTTGGATCAACATCGGTAACTCGCAGTGAAAAAGACGTTGGACAATCTCGTTGGACCAACGTTGGACCAACATAGGTAACTCGCAGTGAAGAAGACGTTGGACAATCTCGTTGGACCAACGTTGGACCAACATCGGTAACTCGCAGTGAAATGGACGTTGGACAATCTCGTTGGACCAACGGTGGACCAACATCGGTAACTCGCAGTGAAATTGACGTTGGACAATCTCGTTGGAGCAACGCTGGACCAACATCGGTAACTCGCAGTGAAAAAGACGTTGGACAATCTTGTTGGACCAACGTTGGATCAACATCGGTACCTCGCAGTGAAAAAGACGTTGGACAATCTCGTTGGACCAACGTTGGATCAACATCGGTAATTCGCAGTGAAAAAGACGTTGGACAATCTCGTTAGACCAACAGTAATGAGTGGACTCAAGTAGAATTACAATCATAAATAGAAGTGCGCCATCCCCGGTGAATTACCATATAGGATCGATATCGGGTGTCAAGAGACCATGTATGAGTTGGGCCATCGATCTACAAGCAGTTAATAAAGTAAGCTTTCAACTATACTCGTGTGCCTACTTGTATTATATTACAACATGGTGTCTGAAGTGAAAGTGACTGTATGTCTGATTCGATTCGCCATGACCTGTGTTGTAGAAATGCTAATTTGAATCCATTTTGGGAGGCGAGCTTCACGGTTGATGTGTGACCGGATATACCATCCAGAAAACGCTTTATTGAGAACTGTACTGTTCGTTATCAACGGTGCATATAGCTAGTAGGAAGAAAGAGCTCCAGAAGAGGCAGAAGCGATACTATGACCAGGGTGCCAAGTCGCTGCCGGTGTTGAAGTCTGGAGAACGTGTGTACTACCAAGTGGGAAAAGAATGGAAACCTGGCGTAGTGACAACTCAAGATTCAACGCCCCGCTCGTACCACATCCAGAGTGAGAAAGGTGGGCGGTATCGCCGGAACAGACATCATCTAAAGAAGCGTCGCGCACCTGAAGGTAACATCCATGTTCCAGTAAACGAGGAAACGGAGGTCCCAGAAGCGTGCTGGAGTGAGGTGAAGCCGCCCTCGCAAGAACGTGACAGGCGCTACCCACTTCGACGTCTACTCTCAGACCACCGGATAGATTAGATTTGTGATAGAGATGAATACCATTTAGGGCAGAATAATCCCTTGGTATCATCTAGGCGTTGGGTAGTCCACCCTGGCACTAGCACGTTAAACCATTTTGCATAAGGTAAATGTCGGTCTTACAATAGGGGATGACAACCGTACGAAAGGGGCAGAATAATCCCCTGGTTCCATCGGGTAGTCTACCCTGACACTCAAGTTTGTAATTTACCAGTATTTATTATTGTTATGCCAGAGTTACACATGGCATTTCGCCTACTTGTATTATATTACAACACCATGCGATGGATCAACATCGGTAACTCAAAGTGAAATGGAGGTTGGACAATCTCGTTAGAGCAACGTTGGATCGACATCGGTAACCCACAGTGAAACGTTCGTTATTCCAACGAGAATCCAACATTTCACATCTGTTGTTCACTACATGTAGCTGTTATGTTAGAAAAGGTAATTTTTTTACTCGTAGCACAGGTGGTCAAAACCCCCTTGCATAATAAAAGGATTTAAAATTAGCTGCTGAAAGCAGGATGTATGCCATCGTTGGATCAACGTTGGTTCAACGTTGGATGAACGTTGGTTATTATTCATGAATATTCATGAGTGGTTATCATTGACTGCAAAAAGCATTAATAATCATGTTATTTGATTGTTCAGAATGAATCCAATGTTATTATTTACTCATTATTTGAAATATATGTAAGTTATTTATCTACAAAAACATTCTAAAGGTTTGTTTCCATGATGTATTTGTGTAAATTCTTAAAACTTTATCCAAACATTCAACTTTATCGAAATACCAACCATCAAACAAATATTAACACAGAAGCTAGGTTATATAAAGCTGAGTGGATGATGTAGATGTAGTGAGTGTAGGAATAGGAATAGGACTATATGGATAGGGATAGGAATAGGACTAGGAATAGGGTTAGGGTTAGGTTAGTCTTAGGTAAAGGGAAAGCTAGGATAGGATGTTCTAGATATCACCAATAGGCGTGTCATATGAATATTAATTAAATTTTTTTAGTACGGTGAGACGTTGGTCCAATGTTGGACCAACGTTGGACCAACGTTGGATCAACGTTGGACCAACGTTGGAGAAATGTTGGTGAATTACGCTGGACCAACGTTGGATGCTTGTTGGAGACATGTTGGAGACATATTGGATGCTTGTTGGACACATGTTGCTTTGACGTTGGATCAACGTTTGCGTACGCCCAATCAACGCTGCTCCAACAAAATACCAACCTTGGATTAACGTTGGAAAAGCGTTGGTCCAATGTTGGCTGCTTGTTGGATGCATGTTGGAGACATATTGGATGCTTGTTGGACACATGTTGCTTTGACGTTGGATCAACGTTTGCGTACGCCCAATCAACGCTGCTCCAACAAAATACCAACCTTGGATTAACGTTGGAAAAGCGTTGGTCCAACGTTGACAAATAACAACTTTTCAACGATGGACCAACGTTGATCCAACGTTGGCATTTTGTTTTCGGCAACGTTGGAGCAACGTTGATTGGGCGTACGCAACCATCGTTGGTCCAACGTTGCCGGACAACGTTGGACCAACGTTGCCGAAAAAATTGGACAACGTTGGTCCAACGTTGGACCAACGTTGGCTTGCTACCTGGGAAGTCGCTGCCGGTGTTGAAGTCTGGAGAACGTGTGTACTACCAAGTGGGAAAAGAATGGAAACCTGGCGTAGTGACAACTCAAGATTCAACGCCCCGCTCGTACCACATCCAGAGTGAGAAAGGTGGGCGGTATCGCCGGAACAGACATCATCTAAAGAAGCGTCGCGCACCTGAAGGTAACATCCATGTTCCAGTAAACGAGG
This sequence comes from Echinarachnius parma, assembly GCA_037951105.1. Taxonomy (NCBI): domain Eukaryota; kingdom Metazoa; phylum Echinodermata; class Echinoidea; order Clypeasteroida; family Echinarachniidae; genus Echinarachnius; species Echinarachnius parma. The sequence continues at coordinate 74,901 of JBAMJV010004897.1, read as the reverse complement.
AAACGGAGGTCCCAGAAGCGTGCTGGAGTGAGGTGAAGCCGCCCTCGCAAGAACGTGACAGGCGCTACCCACTTCGACGTCTACTCTCAGACCACCGGATAGATTAGATTTGTGATAGAGATGAATACCATTTAGGGCAGAATAATCCCTTGGTATCATATAGGCGTTGGGTAGTCCACCCTGGCACTAGCACGTTAAACCATTTTGCATAAGGTAAATGTCGGTCTTACAATAGGGGATGACAACCGTACGAAAGGGGCAGAATAATCCCCTGGCTCCATCTTCTGGGTGTCGGGTAGTCTACCCTGACACTCAAGTTTGTAATTTACCAGTATTTATTATTGTTATGCCAGAGTTACACATGGCATTTCGCCTACTTGTATTATATTACAACACCATGCGATGGATCAACATCGGTAACTCAAAGTGAAATGGAGGTTGGACAATCTCGTTAGAGCAACGTTGGATCGACATCGGTAACCCACAGTGAAACGTTCGTTATTCCAACGAGAATCCAACATTTCACATCTGTTGTTCACTACATGTAGCTGTTATGTTAGAAAAGGTAATTTTTTTACTCGTAGCACAGGTGGTCAAAACCCAGGTAGCAAGCCAACGTTGGACCAACTTCGGAAACTTGCAAACTCGTTGGAACTCGTTGGACGTTGGACAATCTCGTTGGATCAACGTTGGACCAACATCGGTAACTCGCAGTGAAAAAGAAGTTGGACAATCTCGTTGGACCAACGTTGGACCAACATCGGTAACTCGCAGTGAAATGTACGTTGGACAATCTCGTTGGACCAACGTTGGATCAATATCGTTAACTCGCAGTGAAATAGACGTTGGACAATTTTGTTGGACTAACGTTGGATCAACATCGGTAACTCGCAGTGAAAAAGACATTGGACAATCTCGTTGGACCAACGTTGGACCAACATCGGTAACTCGCAGTGAAAAAGACGTTGGACAATCTTGTTGGACCAACATTGGACCAACATCGGTAACTCGCAGTGAAATGGACGTTGGACAATCTTGTTGGACCAATGTTGGATCAACATCGGTAACTCGCAGTGAAAAAGACGTTGGACAATCTCGTTGGACCAACGTTGGACCAACATCGGTAACTCGCAGTGAAAAAGACGTTGGACAATCTCGTTGGACCAACATCGGTAACTCGCAGTGAAATGGATGTTGGACAATCTTGTTGGACCAACGTTGGACCAACATCGGTAACTCGCAGTGAAAAAGACGTCGGACAATCTCGTTGGACCAACGTTGGACCAACATCGGTAACTCGCACTGAAATGGACGTTGGACAATCTCGTTGGACCAACGTTGGATCAACATCGGTAACTCGCAGTGAAAAAGACGTTGGACAATCTCGTTGGACCAACGTTGGACCAACATCAGTAACTCGCAGTGAAATGGACGTTGGACAATCTTGTTGGACCAATGTTGGATCAACATCGGTAACTCGCAGTGAAAAAGACGTTGGACAATCTCGTTGGACCAACGTTGGACCAACATAGGTAACTCGCAGTGAAGAAGACGTTGGACAATCTCGTTGGACCAACGTTGGACCAACATCGGTAACTCGCAGTGAAATGGACGTTGGACAATCTCGTTGGACCAACGGTGGACCAACATCGGTAACTCGCAGTGAAATTGACGTTGGACAATCTCGTTGGAGCAACGCTGGACCAACATCGGTAACTCGCAGTGAAAAAGACGTTGGACAATCTTGTTGGACCAACGTTGGATCAACATCGGTACCTCGCAGTGAAAAAGACGTTGGACAATCTCGTTGGACCAACGTTGGATCAACATCGGTAATTCGCAGTGAAAAAGACGTTGGACAATCTCGTTAGACCAACAGTAATGAGTGGACTCAAGTAGAATTACAATCATAAATAGAAGTGCGCCATCCCCGGTGAATTACCATATAGGATCGATATCGGGTGTCAAGAGACCATGTATGAGTTGGGCCATCGATCTACAAGCAGTTAATAAAGTAAGCTTTCAACTATACTCGTGTGCCTACTTGTATTATATTACAACATGGTGTCTGAAGTGAAAGTGACTGTATGTCTGATTCGATTCGCCATGACCTGTGTTGTAGAAATGCTAATTTGAATCCATTTTGGGAGGCGAGCTTCACGGTTGATGTGTGACCGGATATACCATCCAGAAAACGCTTTATTGAGAACTGTACTGTTCGTTATCAACGGTGCATATAGCTAGTAGGAAGAAAGAGCTCCAGAAGAGGCAGAAGCGATACTATGACCAGGGTGCCAAGTCGCTGCCGGTGTTGAAGTCTGGAGAACGTGTGTACTACCAAGTGGGAAAAGAATGGAAACCTGGCGTAGTGACAACTCAAGATTCAACGCCCCGCTCGTACCACATCCAGAGTGAGAAAGGTGGGCGGTATCGCCGGAACAGACATCATCTAAAGAAGCGTCGCGCACCTGAAGGTAACATCCATGTTCCAGTAAACGAGGAAACGGAGGTCCCAGAAGCGTGCTGGAGTGAGGTGAAGCCGCCCTCGCAAGAACGTGACAGGCGCTACCCACTTCGACGTCTACTCTCAGACCACCGGATAGATTAGATTTGTGATAGAGATGAATACCATTTAGGGCAGAATAATCCCTTGGTATCATCTAGGCGTTGGGTAGTCCACCCTGGCACTAGCACGTTAAACCATTTTGCATAAGGTAAATGTCGGTCTTACAATAGGGGATGACAACCGTACGAAAGGGGCAGAATAATCCCCTGGTTCCATCGGGTAGTCTACCCTGACACTCAAGTTTGTAATTTACCAGTATTTATTATTGTTATGCCAGAGTTACACATGGCATTTCGCCTACTTGTATTATATTACAACACCATGCGATGGATCAACATCGGTAACTCAAAGTGAAATGGAGGTTGGACAATCTCGTTAGAGCAACGTTGGATCGACATCGGTAACCCACAGTGAAACGTTCGTTATTCCAACGAGAATCCAACATTTCACATCTGTTGTTCACTACATGTAGCTGTTATGTTAGAAAAGGTAATTTTTTTACTCGTAGCACAGGTGGTCAAAACCCCCTTGCATAATAAAAGGATTTAAAATTAGCTGCTGAAAGCAGGATGTATGCCATCGTTGGATCAACGTTGGTTCAACGTTGGATGAACGTTGGTTATTATTCATGAATATTCATGAGTGGTTATCATTGACTGCAAAAAGCATTAATAATCATGTTATTTGATTGTTCAGAATGAATCCAATGTTATTATTTACTCATTATTTGAAATATATGTAAGTTATTTATCTACAAAAACATTCTAAAGGTTTGTTTCCATGATGTATTTGTGTAAATTCTTAAAACTTTATCCAAACATTCAACTTTATCGAAATACCAACCATCAAACAAATATTAACACAGAAGCTAGGTTATATAAAGCTGAGTGGATGATGTAGATGTAGTGAGTGTAGGAATAGGAATAGGACTATATGGATAGGGATAGGAATAGGACTAGGAATAGGGTTAGGGTTAGGTTAGTCTTAGGTAAAGGGAAAGCTAGGATAGGATGTTCTAGATATCACCAATAGGCGTGTCATATGAATATTAATTAAATTTTTTTAGTACGGTGAGACGTTGGTCCAATGTTGGACCAACGTTGGACCAACGTTGGATCAACGTTGGACCAACGTTGGAGAAATGTTGGTGAATTACGCTGGACCAACGTTGGATGCTTGTTGGAGACATGTTGGAGACATATTGGATGCTTGTTGGACACATGTTGCTTTGACGTTGGATCAACGTTTGCGTACGCCCAATCAACGCTGCTCCAACAAAATACCAACCTTGGATTAACGTTGGAAAAGCGTTGGTCCAATGTTGGCTGCTTGTTGGATGCATGTTGGAGACATATTGGATGCTTGTTGGACACATGTTGCTTTGACGTTGGATCAACGTTTGCGTACGCCCAATCAACGCTGCTCCAACAAAATACCAACCTTGGATTAACGTTGGAAAAGCGTTGGTCCAACGTTGACAAATAACAACTTTTCAACGATGGACCAACGTTGATCCAACGTTGGCATTTCGTTTTCGGCAACGTTGGAGCAACGTTGATTGGGCGTACGCAACCATCGTTGGTCCAACGTTGCCGGACAACGTTGGACCAACGTTGCCGAAAAAATTGGACAACGTTGGTCCAACGTTGGACCAACGTTGGCTTGCTACCTGGGAACCCCCTTGCATAATAAAAGGATTTAAAATTAGCTGCTGAAAGCAGGATGTATGCCATCGTTGGATCAACGTTGGTTCAACGTTGGATGAACGTTGGTTATTATTCATGAATATTCATGAGTGGTTATCATTGACTGCAAAAAGCATTAATAATCATGTTATTTGATTGTTCAGAATGAATCCAATGTTATTATTTACTCATTATTTGAAATATATGTAAGTTATTTATCTACAAAAACATTCTAAAGGTTTGTTTCCATGATGTATTTGTGTAAATTCTTAAAACTTTATCCAAACATTCAACTTTATCGAAATACCAACCATCAAACAAATATTAACACAGAAGCTAGGTTATATAAAGCTGAGTGGATGATGTAGATGTAGTGAGTGTAGGAATAGGAATAGGACTATATGGATAGGGATAGGAATAGGACTAGGAATAGGGTTAGGGTTAGGTTAGTCTTAGGTAAAGGGAAAGCTAGGATAGGATGTTCTAGATATCACCAATAGGCGTGTCATATGAATATTAATTAATTTTTTTTAGTACGGTGAGACGTTGGTCCAATGTTGGACCAACGTTGGATCAACGTTGGACCAACGTTGGAGAAATGTTGGTGAATTACGCTGGACCAACGTTGGATGCTTGTTGGAGACATGTTGGAGACATATTGGATGCTTGTTGGACACATGTTGCTTTGACGTTGGATCAACGTTTGCGTACGCCCAATCAACGCTGCTCCAACAAAATACCAACCTTGGATTAACGTTGGAAAAGCGTTGGTCCAATGTTGGCTGCTTGTTGGATGCATGTTGGAGACATATTGGATGCTTGTTGGACACATGTTGCTTTGACGTTGGATCAACGTTTGCGTACGCCCAATCAACGCTGCTCCAACAAAATACCAACCTTGGATTAACGTTGGAAAAGCGTTGGTCCAACGTTGACAAATAACAACTTTTCAACGATGGACCAACGTTGATCCAACGTTGGCATTTCGTTTTCGGCAACGTTGGAGCAACGTTGATTGGGCGTACGCAACCATCGTTGGTCCAACGTTGCCGGACAACGTTGGACCAACGTTGCCGAAAAAATTGGACAACGTTGGTCCAACGTTGGACCAACGTTGGCTTGCTACCTGGGTATGTTATCTTGCAAGGAACATGATTAAAACATTTTCAACGTATTTAATGGTATACAATACTGTAAAATATGCAAATTAGTGGCCGCCATTTTAGATAAAATTTAGATAAAAAGAGATATATTTTTGCAACGTATTATAGCTAGTAAACCAAGTGGACCAAGCTCTATTCTGCAAACTCATGGAACTGAAGTGGTCTGTCAAAGAATACAAGAAGAAACTGATCCCTCGCCTTGGTGGACATCATACATCAATGAACTTCCTTAAGACTATTGGAGATTACATGGCCGGATATGGTTTAGCTGAAGTGTGGCCTGCTAGGAGAGGGTACTGTGCAGCTAGTCTTGTCAGGAAAGGCCTTTCAAGCATTGCAAGCTCTCTGGCAGATATTGCTGCCAGAATTGCTCTCTTTTGCAGCAGAATCAGACAGCTCATACCATGACCAGCTGTCTGCCAACCCTGAAAGGATCGCGGAACTGATAGTTTGTCTGAAACAAGAGCGGTTTCACAAACTGTTTACTGACTTCACTATAGGAGTAAAGCTGATGATGTGAACTTTGTCTTCTGGTGGAGCTACATTGAAATGGTATCGGTACTACTCCAATTCACAGCGTGAAGGCATCTGGGAACTCCATCTGCATTCCTTCACATTGATGTTGCCCTACTTCATGCGGTATGACCCCCTAAATTATGCCAGATTGGGTCCCGTGTACGTAGCTGAGATGCAACAGCTTCCACAACCAGTGTTGTCAGAGTTTTAAGAAGGCAACTTTGTTGTCAAATGTACCCTCCAAAAGTTCAACCAAGTTGACCCAAACCAAGCAATGGAGTGGATAAACGGTACTGGAAAGAAAGCAGGTGGAATAATTGGCATCACAAATATACATCATCAGCACTGTGTAGATAGGCTCTCTCCTTCAATCTGAAGTCAACCATAGCGGCTGAAACGTATGACATATACAACTACCATTCTGGCAGTAATCGACGTCACTATGAAGCTACCAAGGCAAGGCAAAAGCGAGACAACGATGATGAAATGGCAATTGTAACTGCGTTCAAGGGATTCAACATGTTTGCCTCCGTTTCACCTGGCTCCTTGCAAAATGTGGTGACAACAGACTTAGCAACAGAGACTATCCAAAAGTCTTTACTCCATGCAAAGGAACTTGGTCAAGCAAAGTTGAATGCATTCGTAGAGAGAATGCTTGTACCTGACGAACATGACCAAGTTGACAAATCAAACGTTCAAATCCATGCACCTCTACACAAAAGTAAGGCCAAGACATTTGCATCATTGTATGAAGTGGTGAAAGCTGACAAAGACAAGGGCAATAGAACTATCTTGAAAGCAGACCGAAATGTGCTCCAACGCCTTGTAATTGCTTACGAGGCAGGTCGGCCTGTTGATTTGACAGCTGTCCTAAGACATGAGCTCCTTCCGGTTCCAATATCTCTTGCCAATACGAATGGAACACTCCGTACTGGAAACAAATCACTTCTTGCAGATGGGCTTACCAAAGATGTTACCTGTCCAGAATCTCTTGATCTTCAATACTTGTCATCTAGTCTAATCATTGATGGACAGGCATAGTAGTAGCTCTTGGAAGGTCTAACAAGGCAGTGACATTTGGGGACCTTACTGATACATATGTGCGAGCAGTACTGAAGGCAGGTTCCCACTTCCAGCGCATAGATATTGTGCTTGATAGGTACAGAGACGAAACAATTAAGGGTGCCACAAGGACAAGACGTACCAAAGCAGCGCAACCAATTAGACGTGTTGTTAAAGGTCGAGATGTGCCCCTTCCAAAGAACTGGACTGACTGTAATTGGCTCTTCACGACAACAAGGCTGATCCCGCACAGTTCTTATCGAAGGAGCTTTGCTCCCAGGATAAGGATATTGTTGTTGCTGGGGGATTAAGAGAGGAACGTGAAGCTAGGTCATCAAAGACAACCACTAACTTGACTCAACTCATAGCCACGCACGAAGAAGCTGACATTAGGATGGTGTTACATACTGTGCACTGCCAAGACGATTCAGTTGTTGTTGCATCAAGGGACACTGATGTTCTTGTGCTTCTGGTGTCTTCTTCCCACATGTAAAGTGCAAACACCTATGGATGATGTCTGGGACAGCAACGAGGAGGAAATACATACCAATCAAAGCCGTTTTCAGCAACTTACCACAAGATTCAGCGGCAAATATGTTATCATTTCATGCCCTAACTGGATGTGATACCACCTCCTTCTTCAGACTCTGTTGATGCAGCAAGACATGTACTGTTCTCCAAAACTTGGAAGCCAGAATCAATGTCTCCAACGAGTGATGCACTTCGCTTACATCTTATGAGGATACACTATCAAACAATGGTTTGGAGAAATGCTCACTGTGCCATACCCGAACTTCCTGCGACAGCAGACATGTGATCGAGCTATACTGATTCAGGACTACACCCAGTTCTGATGTCATTGAGCCCCATCCCAAAATGTTGCTTGGAAATGATATCTTGTGCATGCAAGAAACAGTGTAGGATGCAACGTTGCAAATGCAACAAGGCCGGATAACATTGCACAACAATGTGTGCATGTCATCAACAGACTGATAGTCAAACTCCTTGTATCACAATTTGTGGTGAAGTGATTAATACTGTAACATTTCCTATCATTAATTGAGGAGAATGATTATGAATTGACGTCTCTCTCTATACGTGAATTTAACTGCGTGATTGCAATACTTAAGGAAAATTGAACTTGAAACTCGCTACTTCACAACATTCGCCTGTTGACTTTTTAGAATTGATTGCCTATTGGTATATTCATTCTTATAAGAAATCATCTGGGTAACTGATTTATTACAACAAAAAAAGTTGGCGATAGGCAAACTACCACCCAACATGTTCTGACCATCAAATCTCAGCAAAGTTAATCAACTTGTCATAAAATATTGCCTTTTGATAATTATCTGTATAATTGTATGTAAATTAACAAGGTTATCACTATTTGTTCTATATATGCGACATGATCTAAAATCCTAGAATTAAGATATGATTTTTGTTGTTCAGTATAGTTCGCCTGATACCGTAGAAGAATACGGAATAGTCTGAACCTAATTTAAGCATTTGTTTGAGATATATATATATATATTCAAATTATGCAAACTACATGTAGATGAGTGATTTGATGTGCACTATTTATCATGTTACCATATATCTGGGTAACTGATTTATTGCAGAAAAGTTATCAAGGAAAAACAGGTTAATTGAGAGGTTTTGTACTTGATGAATTGGCAAGATCTCCAAAACATCTGCATGGGGTCCTTAACCAAAAATTGTCACAAGTTAAACACTATCGAATATAACTTTTGTAACTCAAAACAAATCATCCACATGTTCGTGACTCTTCTTTTAAACAGTTATTTAAGGGGAAACAAATGCAATATTAGAACTTGGACATACTTTTTCTGTATGGAAATTATGTTCATCTGACTAAACAATTAGTATTGTTGGTTTTCAGCAAACTACTTACCCGTACCGTCCAACATTTGACCATCAGAACTTAGCTAAGTAAATTACCATTATTTGTTCTTATAAGTACGATAATATGATCTTAAATCCCCAAATCATGATTATGCATGTTTTTGTTTTTGTATATATAAAGCAATAGATAAACACTGACTGCATTGACTGTTACAATAGTATGTCACTTGTGAACTAGAATATCCACTCTTTTATATTATTTCTCTGTAATGGCGGCCACTAATTTACATATTACCAAATAAGGTATAGCCTAAAACCATCAAATATGTCTTACTCATATTCAGTGGCATTCAAAATATGGGTATAGACTTTGAAAGTGAATGATTTGCTCACATACTTTGAGAGTTATTAAAGAAACATGTTTTTATGAAGTCTAAATAGTGTAATTTTGGCGGCCATTTTGTATATGCAAATTAGATGGTCAAAAATTTAGAACTTTGCTTGGAAACCGGGCTAATCGGATTCAGCACCTCAACATTATGTGAAATAGCTTGGTTCCCAACTTTTCCTCTGAAATACTCACCTAGTTTTAGAGTTATTAAAGAATCCTGTTTTTATGAAGTCAAAATAGTGTAATTTTGGCGGCTATTTTGGTTATGCAAATTAAGTGGTCAAAACCTCCAAATTCTGCTTGGGAACCGGACTAATCGGATTCAGCATACCCAAATTATGCAAAATAGCTTTGTTCCCAACTTTTACCCCGAAATACTCACCTAGTTTTCGAGTTATTAAAGAAACATGTTTTTATGAAGTCAAAATAGGGTAATTTTGGCGGCCATTTTGAATATGCAAATTAGGTGGTCAAAACCTCAAAATTCCGCTTGGGAACCGGACTAACCGGATTCAGCATACCCAAATTATGCAAAATAGCTTGGTTTCCAACTTTTACCCCGAAATACTCACCTAGTTTTAGAGTTATCAAAGAAACATGTTTTTATGAAGTCAAAATAGTGCAATTTTGGCGGCCATTTTGAATATGCAAATTAGATGGTCAAAAAATCAGAATTTTACTTGGGAACCGGGTCAATCGGATTCAGCACCCCAAAATTATGTAAAATAGCTTGGTTCCCAACTTTTACCCCAAAATGCTCCTAACATGCACATTTTCCAGAAATCCGACTAGACTATACGGGAAACAAGTGAAAATACCAAAACTATATATATCGCGCGTATAAATTCACACACAATTAAGTATCCCAGAGCAAATTAATTTCTAGTGTAAATTTGTTATTTCTGTTTGTTTTTATTTGTTCAGATTGAGAAGGTCACTATCCGGAACCGCCTGGGCACCGAGCTATCACAGAGGCTGTGGTCAAGCCTCTCATCATTCCACGCTCTGAATCACCTTAGCACAGTGACGTCACACATATCCCTCCCTCCTGATGCACCACTCCTCCCTGCTGTGAGGGAACTGTACACTGATGCAGCTACCTTCAGCTGTTTGATCCGGTTGCTGCCTGGCCTGTATAAGATCTCTGTGTATCTCCATAACGCAGATGATGACGTGCGCCAGGTGGCAGACGGTCTGAGTCGCACGGGGCAGAGAGTGAGACAAATCTTGCTGAGTGGTTACAGCGCGCAACATCGCGCAGTATCACGCGCAAATTGGAGGGGTCTTTGTGACGTCATCAAACGCAAGATGACAGAGCTGGAGTTGATCTGGCTGTTTAACCTGACCATCGATGATGAGAGCGCGGTCTACCTTGTCGATACTTGCAGGTCCCTTGGCAACATGCGGCAAATCGAGTGAGTGCATTGATTTGAGTAAATTATGTTATTCTTGTTATTAGCAATAATTAATACGTTTTTTATTGACCTCACAGCCACGCTTTTCAACAAAATAATCCATAAATTGATGTCTTCATCATGTTCATTGGATACTCAAATAAGCTAAAAGATGATTTTCTAGCGAATCAAATAAATTCACTAACATAAATCAAGCTAATAAAAACAAAATCGTATTTGTTTGTTTAAACAAATATGCGGTATATTGATTACATTTATTTGTTGTTTATTTCCAGATACAATTTCTTGAACATATTGTGTGTGAATTTAATGTAACGCGTGTAACAAGCGTTGAGAGCATGACCGGGTGTATAGGGAGGAGTGGGCTCGTGTTTCCATCAATTTGAAACATACAAACAAATGTAAGAATGGAATTAAAACAACTACAAAATTACAACATGTTTTCCAAGTGAGGCACTAATGCCCGTCTACTAATTTTATGGCGTCCTCCAATCCGTGCCAAGTACGCCACACCACTGGTTGCGCGTGCAATAATAATGTTGGGAAATCGTAAAACACATTATTGCGAATAGGCCTACCACAAAAACATAAAATAAAACAAATGGGGTAACTGTTTTCCGATATTAGTGTTCCCTTTCTATTAACTAAATCCATTGATTATGACATTTCTTCGGAGTTTTCTTGGCATATTTGTAAATAATGTTATGGTATTGATAATTTGTGGCTGAATTCTGATGTAGGTCCGCATTTTCCTGGAATACAGACGTTATCGAGTACGCATGACTCCAGTTACTATAATACAATAAACAATTAATGGCCCTTTTACTTTCTTGCAGAGAGAGCCGCATATTGGACAACAATTTTAAATCATTTACACGTGTTTTATCCATATCACATATACCATAAAATATGTTTTCCGCTGGTTACATTCACATGAAGAAAATATTACTACAAGTTCAAGTTTATAATATTATTATAAAAAAAAAATTTAATGATGGTATTGAGATATTATATTTCGGGAATGTTTTGTTTTGTCGTCTTAGAAGAGGGAAGGTCCAGCGTTTAAAAACAATCGGTGTGTGTTAATATCATATAATCAAATACAATAGATGATGGATGTTTACTTTAACTTTCCCTGTTTGTGTCATAATTTCACAGAACAACAACAAAACATTAAACATTAATTTTGGATTCCCAAATTATGTATCTTCACGTGATATGACAGGAATCGATAATAAATTTGTACCATCATGTACATCTTGCCTGCTATTATACCAAGCATAATCTTTGTTATTAAATAATGATCTAACACCGTGACGTATCAAAATATTTGTATCATTTGCCTCCTTCTGCTATTTCCCCTTTATTCCTTAACTGCTGCAGATGTAATGCCTGTGCTATCCCAGAGGATGGTAACCTACACTCCCACCTGGCAGACCTTCAGCATCCACGAGGGGAGATAACTGTTAAAGTCAGAGTAAGTACACGCTGGTCAAGCTGGTCACGTCGGAAGTACACAGCATGTATTACAAATGTATGTTCATGTACAGTTGTGTTACTCAAGGGCTCAAGGGCTCTTCGTCACGAAAATGAATAATGGCTCTTTGATGAAAACAATACGGTGTGTTAAAAAGTATGATCATCATGATTTCAAATAGAACGTTTTATAAAACAAACTATGATATTAAGTTCGAATACTTCACTGACATTGGCTCCAGTTGGAAATAAATGTGAAACGAGTTATTTCTCCTTTCCATTACGCCAATTTCTTTAGCCTCTGTCTGAAACAACCGTCATATTTTCAGCAAATTTTGAAAGAACAACGAAATGTGGACAACCGTTATATACAATGGGGAAATTGGTGCTCTGTTATGAACATTTCGAAACAATTATAATGAGTCGCCGTTATACAATAAGATCTTGATTGAAATCCATGTGAAATGTTGAAATGTACTGTAATACATTATTTATATTATGCTATGAATTTGCCAACAAAATGTCTGCATTCGTGTACACCACTCTTTGTGCTTACGGTAGATTCATAAATATTTTCATATTTCCAGAATACATTGCTCTCCATGAAGCAGAAAGTGCACGTCACGTGAGGAATGAATGCGAGTGTGTGCCCGATGACGGTGTAATAATGGAAAGCGCACGTATATATATACGAATCATATTAGGCGCTCTGTTAATTTAAACATTGTATAAACGGGAAAATATAGAATTAAAGTTTAACAATAAGTCACAAATATATTAATTTGATATTTTCTAGGAACAGTGTTGTAATCCTAGACATCTGGGTTACATCTTCACATCAATTGGTCTGTTGAAAAAGTCATTGATCGAAGAATGAGAGATAATGTATGCAGTTATGCGCACTAAATGGCCTGCTTGGTACAGACCTATAAGTGTCGTGATTTGCGCACCTTTTCAGTGTGTGTGTGTGTGTGTGTGTGTGTGTGTGTGTGTGTGTGTGTGTGTGTGTGTGTGTGTGTGTGTGTGTGGAAGGGGGTGCTTTTAGGGGAGCGAGGCGAATCTCCTAAAACCGTATTATGTACACCAACACAATCGCTACTTTTAAATCCCCTGAAAACAATTTATTTGATGAAAGAATAATGAAATACTTCCATTAAAAAACACACATCTTATTTCAACATCAAACTGTGTAATACAATGTTGCATTCCAACAGTTTATCAGCGCTCCACAATATTTCTCCCAAACTAATAGTATTTGCACAAGTAATGACAGGTTATGTTAATCAAGTAGTATTGACGTTTGTGGAAAATGGAGCAAACACAACTGTTATGATCATTTGTCCGACATGGGCAGAATGCTGGAAGGACACTTCTAAAACTACATTCATTTTTCAAAAATATGTTTCATGTTTGTGCATGGATAGTTCATATCATTTAATCTTTTCATATTGAAAATAACAAGTAACAAAAATCGCCGTCATACCACTCCAGCAATTCACGTTTAATAGTAAAGCAACATGTCGCCTTTACTCGGATACAACGCTCACATCATCGGACAACTGCACCAGCTCCTCTCGAATCATTTACATGCAAGACAATAATGTGTTTTTCTTTTCAGGCAAACGACCTGAGCCGGCATGTAAAGTTTGCCCGAATACGCCCATATCATGTTTAATCATCTGAATGTCACAGTCTACTGTACACACATTAATGACATATAATCAGATCGATCGATTGTATTCATGTAAAGTTGTCCAAGGATGTGGCTTTGGTGGATGTTTGTAAATAAAGTTGGGCACTCAGATGGTTACATTCAAGGTCTACCTCCCGTACCAAAATGTCCGTTACATCTCTTTACAATACATTGCCCTGTAACTGATTAGTAGTTGTTTCCCAGTCGAGATAGTCCACTGCCCGGACGGCCTTTGCACTAGCAGCAGATGAAGATTGGATTTTGAGTTCGTCATTTATTCATTCATTCAAAAATTAAATTAGGGTGATGCGGAGTATACACTAGCTGAATAATCACGTATGCTGCCCTCTTTTGGTTTCATTGAGTATAAATGAGCTAGTGTCAATGCATTTGCTCTGACAACATGGCTGCCTCCATCTAGACATTTTCTGCGTGAAATTTGAGCTGAGTTTGTTGAATTTTGAGACATTTTTGTGAAGTGTACTATATAACTTTCAGGTGCGTCACTCATTGCCTATAGGATGCAACTATTCAACATTTAGGGCGAAAATTTGATTATTTCATAATTATTTTTTTTAATTGAATTTGTAAAAACCTGTTTTCGTTGCATAAGTATTCAAACTTTATATATGTGAAAACAATATGTTTTTTTAAATATAGATAGTGTATACTTGTCCGCATCACCCTCGCATGGTGGCGTTTGTGCAGGTGCACGATCGGGGTATAGCGCGCGTTGAATAGTTGTAGTGCAGTACGGTATGTGTATTGAACAGAAAACACGTCCAGAATCTGAACTACAACATGTCCCAAAATTAATTACAACGGGACTTTCTGCAACGATAACTTTAAAGATAATAAATCAATCAGAATGATATTTCAGGGTATGAAACTATAACTTATTACCTACATCTTGCAGAAAACCCTATTTGATTTTAATAAGGATATTTTGTCAATCATGTCAGATGTCCCTTCCCTCCAGGTTTTGTAAGGAGACGTGTTTACGACTTATGAACGAAAATGGACACATGAAATGATTGACAAAAGATCCTCATTCTCCATGACCACTGAAGCAAATCGAATAGGGTTTTCTGAAAGATGTAGGTAATAAGTTATAGTTTCATACCCTGAAATATCATTCTGATTGATCTACTATATATCTTTAAAGTTATCGTTGCAGATGCAGGGGCAGGGGAACCATTTTACACGAATAGATCAAGATAAATAGCCAAATTCATATTTTGCTGTATTATAATCATCTTGTCATATCCACTACATCAATATCGCCATATGAACTATGCATGCTCATGTTTAATATGCCTTTCCCCCTGTCCTTTGTACGTTAATACAGGATTTTTACGATGACGTTTATGACGAGAAGGAATATTTTGTTCCCCGTGTATCCCGTTGAGCCTTCGTTCTCCCTGACTGCCATGGATATTCAACACCCTTGTCTTACAGAACATGTGGACCGCTACAGCACCACGGCCTGAATTCCCATGCCGACTAGATACGTGTGATATATCTGTGTATTCAATAACTAATTTCATTGTGCACTATTACTTCAGTAATGTAATGAATAATGACTATTGTTTCGTATTGTTCGATGCATTTTATTTCTCTATCGTTATTCATCATATTTTAAAATTATATTAGTATTGGTTATCATACAAATGTCCACCAAATCGGCTACCGTGTGTGCATTTAGGATATTGTTAACAGTTAAACATACAAATGATCATTATTACCATATTCCTGTAAGCCATGGATAATAAAGATCATGATTCCCCTAATCAGCCCAGGTTATAAATATCAGGGGGTTTATTGTACAGTAGATCGCAGGCAATACATGTATATTTTATCTGGAAAATGTAATCATTTATCCGATATGACACCTTGGTCCCGTTGCAGAAAGAGTTACAATCGATTGTAGAGTTTGAATTAAATGTAAGTCAGACCATGTGCGCAATTCTGATCGGCTCATTATGCAATTAATTGTAACTTTACTATCGAATCCCACTCGATATGTAACAGCGCCCTGAACTTCAACCCATGCCTTGCATTCAGCGGAACTTAACAATCGATCGCAACTCTCTATGTAAAGGGGCCCTGATCCTCAACCCATGCCCTGCATTTAATGCAACTTTACAATCGATCGCAACTCTTTCTGTAAAGGGCCCTGATCTACAACCCATGCCTTACATTTAATGCAACTTTACAATCGATCGCAACTCTTTCTGTGGAGGGGCACTGATCTTTGCATTTAATTCAACTTTACACTAGATTACAAGTCTTTCTGTAACGGGTCTCTGATTTGTTTTATCATATGCCCTCTTATCATCTACACCATGTACACACTCCAAGGACATTCCAATCCATAGGTGATCGATCATTATCAACCGACCCGTTAATCTGTAACAATGTCCCTGTCTGTTCACATTCACACATAAATTGAAAATATGTTCAATCTCAAATTCGTTTGCTCTACTTATGACATTACTTATTCCCAGCTAGCCACCTGACGTCGTGCCATCGTTGGGCCGATGTCATTTTCGTTGTAAGGGGACGTTGGGCCAACATGCGAGATGCGACGTCACCGAGACGTTAAAATGTCCGCCAGCCCAACATCAGCTCGGCGTCTTTTTTTAATGCTGGCCCAACGTCATTTAGCGATTTCGGCCCAACATCAATTATTGACAATGGCCCAATGTCAGTTCTAACGTAGGCCCAACATCGATTCCTGACGTTGAGAGAACATCAAGTTTTGACGACGGCCCGACGTTAAAATGTCCGCCAGTCTAACATTTTCCCAACATCATTTTGTGATGTCGGGCAAATGTCAATTTCCGACAATGGCCCAACACCGAATCCTGACATAGGACAGATATCAAATTCTGATATGGGCTCGACGTTAAAATGTCCGCCAGCCCAACATCGTCACTACGTCATTTTGTGATATTGGCATAACCGTCAATTTCCGACAATGGCCCAACATCAACTCATGACATTGGACCAACATAACATTATGATGTCGGCTCGAGGTTAAAATGTCCGCTAGCCCAACATTGTCACGACATCATTCTGTGATGTTGGTCCAGCGTCAATTTCCGCCAATGGCCCAATATCAAATCCTGACGTTGGGCCAACATCAAATTCTGACGTTGGCCCGACATTAAAATGTCCGCCAGCCCGACATTAGCCCAACGTTATTTTTTATTGTTGGCCCAACATCAAATCTTGACGTTGGCCCAACATCAAATCTTGACGTTCGCCCGACGTTAGAATGTCCGATAACCCAACATTGGCCCAACGTCATTTTCTGATGCTGGACCAACATCAACATTTGACAATGGCCCAATGTCAAATGGCCAACGTAGGACCAACATCAAAAACGTAAAAAGAAATTGGAAAACATGCATAGATTCCACGTCCGATTCATGCATTTTGTTTAACCTTTAAACACATTCATTCATAAATTCATAAATAAATAAATAAATCATAATTCTATAAATATCCTATTCCTATACCTATTGCCTACTCCTAAACCTATCATCCTATCGTCCTACAAACATAGGTCGCAATCGGTATACTATATATACACCTCTTCTTAGCATGTATGTTTTGTAATAGTTAGTATTTGTAGAGCGTTGAATTTGAAATAATCCACCTTCAAATCATATTCATAACACTATTTAAGGTGTTATTTATATTCTTATATATCCTTCTAAATGATATACAGCAGCAAGGACATGACAAAAGTATATTTTTGTATATAAATAATTCCAAAAATCGAAAATTTTCATTTCACTTACGATCGCTTATAATCGATCATGAATTTCCCGATATCAATACTTCTTTCTTTTTTTACTTTTGAATTACTAATGTTTGTAATCGATTAAACGGAATTCAATTCATTCTCAAAGCAAGTTAACAAAAATATAAGTACCCAGCTAGCTAACTGACGTCGGACCGGTGTCGGCAGGTCGTCGGCAAGATCGCGGTCGGCAAACAGACGTCGCGCCAACATTACGCCAACGTCTAATTTAAGTTGGAGGTTTTGGAAATGAAATAAGTCGGAAAATGGTTGTAGTTGAATGTCGTGCCGATGTCATTAAGTTGACGAAAAAAAAAGTCTCAAATAAAACGTCGCGCTAAAATCGCACCAATGCCGAAACTGGTACCAATTTAAGAGCTTGATAGAGGGTTGTAATAATAAAGGGGAATTAACCCTTATCCTTTTGACTTACTGGATGTGATGAGAGCATAACTACTATCATTGCTAGTCACTTATTTCCTCATGAATATTCCCGATTACAAAAATAATCAATATTTTATGGACCACTGTCGTCTGCTTTCAATGCCCATAGGAGGCGGCCATTTCTTCAACTACTCGCGGTGAAATGACGTGGCAGGCGGAGAACACAATAGCATTATCGTAACCCGCTATTGTGTTCTCCGCCTGACACGTCATTTCACCGCGAGAAGTTGAAGAAATGGCCGCCTCCTGTTGGCATTGAAAGCAGAGACAGTGGGCCATAACATTTTCATTATTGGGAATATTCATGAGGAAATAAGTGACTAGAAATTACAAGAGTTATGCTCTCATCACATCCAGTAAGTCAAAAGGATAAGGGTTAATTCCCCTTTAATGTTGGGCCGATGTCAATAAATCAACATGAATATGACATCTCAAATATGACGTTGGGCCAATGTTGTACCGATGTCGGAATATATCATTTTAAGAGGTCGGTAAATGGTTGAATGTGGAATTGATGTCGGACGGATGTTATTAATTGGACATCAATATGACATCACAAATATGACGTCAAGCCGATATCGCGCCGATGTCAGAATTGGCAGCAATGACACGAGTCGGCAAATAGTCATGAAATCGATGTTCAGCCGATGTCAATATTCTGACATGAATATGTCATCTCCAATATGACGTCGGGATAATTTCGCGCCGATGTTGAATCTGGTAGCAATTAAAGAGGTCGGTAAATGGTTGTAACATTGATGTCGGACCAATGAGTTTTATTGGACATCCATATGACATCTCAATTATGACGCCAAAGCGATATCCTGCCGATGTCATAAATGGCACCAATGAAACTAATCATTAAATAGTCATTAAATGGATGTTGTGCCGATGTCAATAATTCGACATGAATATGACATCTCAAATATAAAATCGGCCTTCTATCGCCCCGATGTTGGAACTGGTAGTAATTTAAGAGGTCGGTAAAATGCTGTGAAATTGATGTCGGATCACAGTTATTAATTAGACATAAATATGACATCTAAAATATGACTTTGGGCCTATACCGCACAGATGTCGGAACTTTACGAAATGTTAAAGGTGGGTAAAAGGTTGTGAAATAGATGTCGGGCGGATGTCATTACTCCTACATAAATATGACATCTCTACTATGACATCAGTCCGATATTGTGATCATGTTGTATATGGTAGCAATTTAAGAGGTCGGTACATGGTTGTGAAATTGATGTCTGGCCAATGTTATTAATTGGACCTCAATATGACATCTCTATATGATGACGCCAAAGCGATATCCTGCCGATGTCAGAACTGACAGCAATTAAACAAGTCGGCAAATGGTCATTAAACTGATGTTGTGCCGATGTCATTAATCCGACATGAATAAGAGATCTCAAATATGACGTCGGGCTAATATCGCGCAGATGTTGGAACTGGTAGCAAATTAAGAGGTCAGTCCTACATGATGTTGGGCTTATGTTATTAAATATACATAAATATGACAGCTCAAATATGACGTTGGGTCAATGTTGTACCGATGTCGGAACTGGCGACCATTTGCCGACTTGTTTCATTGCTGCCAGTTCTGACATCGGCAGGATATCGCTATGGCGTCATCATTGAGATGTCTTATTCATGTCTAATCATTGACTTCGGCACAACATCAATTAAATGACCATTTGCCGAGTTGTTTCATTGCTGCAAGTTCTTACATCAGCCTGACATATTTATCACATTCATGTCTAATTAATAACATCGGACCGATATCAATTTTACTACCATTTACCGACCTCCTTAATTGCTATCTTTTCCGACATCGGCGCGATATTAGCCCGACGTCATATTGGAGATGGCATATTCATGTCCGACTATTGACATCGGCGCAACATCACTTTTATGATCATTTGCCGACTTGTTTCATTGCTGTCAGTTCTGACATCGGCAGGATATCGCATTGACGTCATCATTGAGATGTCATATTCATGTCGGATCATTGACATCGGCTCAACATCAACTTAAAGGGACTTAGTAACATTGTCCAAATCCTCAAAATAAAATTGTAATTCTAGCGGTTCCTTTATACCTTGTTGTATTCGTATTAACAATAAAATCATGGGACAGCTTTCGGTTTTTCAAATTTCCCTTTCATTACAAAGATATGTATGATTGAAGTATTTAGATAAGAAAATCTCCGGGCGAGATTTTCATCCCTGTACAAAGTGAATGCAGTGAGTTGGTGAATATCACCCAATATCACTCTGCATTTTCGCTCATTACTTGGCCATACATTGTCCATTTGACCTGAAATTTTCACACAATACCCTGAGGACATATGAGATAACAACAGTATACATTGCATCAACCATTCATCAGTTTTTGCACATCTCAACAAAGTTACTAGATCCCTTTAATGACTATTAGCCGACTTGATTCACTGCTGCCCATTCTGACGTCGTAGGATTTCGGTTTGACGTAAAAATTGAGATATCCTATTCTTGTCTCATTACTAACATTGTCCCGACATTAATTTCACAACCAATAATTGATGTTGGGTCGAAATCGCAAAATGACGTTTGACCAGCATTAAAAAAACAAAAACGCCGCGCTGATGTTGGGCTGGCGGACATTTTTACGTCGCGGCGACGTCGGATTTTTAATGTAGGCCCAACGTCGTCTTAAAACGACTTTTTACATTGGCCCAATGCTGGCACAACGTCAGGTGGCTAGCTGGGTAGCGACCTCTTAAATTGATACCAGTCCCAATATCGGCGCTATATTAGGTCGACCTCTTATTGGAGATGTCATATTAATGACATTGGGCCATTGTCAAATTTTTATGTTGGTCCAGCATCAAACGTCGGGCGAACGTCAAGATTTTATATTGGGCCAACAATAACAAATAACGTTGGGCTAATGTCGGGCTGGCGGACATTGTAATGTCGGGCCAACGTCAGAATTTGATGTTGGCCCAACGTCAGGATTTGATATTGGGCCATTGGCGGAAATTGACATTGGGCCAACATCACAGAATGATGTTGTGACAATGTTGGGCTAGTGGACATTTTAACCTCGCGCCCATATCATAATGTTATGTTGGTCCAATGTCATGAGTTGATGTTGGGCCATTGTCAGAAATTGACGTATCACAAAATGACGTGGTGACGATGTTGGGCTGGCGGACATTTTAACGTCGAGCCCACATCAGAATTTGATATCTGTCCTATGTCAGGATTTGGTGTTGGGCCATTGTCGGAAATTTACATTTGCCCGACATCACAAAATGATGTTTGGACAATGTTGGGCTAGCGGACATTTTAACCTCGCGCCCACATCATAATGTTATATTGGTCCAATGCCATGAGTTGATGTTGGGCCATTGTCAGAAATTGACGTATCACAAAATGACGTGGTGACGATGTTGGGCTGGCGGACATTTTAACGTCGAGCCCACATCAGAATTTGATATCTGTCCTATGTCAGGATTTGGTGTTGGGCCATTGTCGGAAATTGACATTTGCCCGACATCACAAAATGATGTTGGGACAATGTTAGGCTAGCGGACATTTTAACCTCGCGCCCACATCATAATGTTTTGTTGGTCCAATGTCATGAGTTGATGTTGGGCCAATGTCAGAAATTGACGTATCACAAAATGACGTGGTTACGATGTTGGGCTGGCGGACATTTTAACGTCGAGCCCACATCAGAATTTGATATCTGTCCTATGTCAGGATTTGGTGTTGGGCCATTGTCGGAAATTGACATTTGCCCGACATCACAAAATGATGTTGGGACAATGTTAGGCTAGCGGACATTTTAACCTCGCGCCCATATCATAATGTTATGTTGGTCCAATGTCATGAGTTGATGTTGGGCCATTGTCAGAAATTGACGTATCACAAAATGACGTGGTTACGATGTTGGGCTGGCGGACATTTTAACCTCGAGCCAACCGCGATAAGCCGACATCCGGCCAACAACTTATGACATCGGCACGACGTCAGGTGGCTAGCTGGGTTGTAATGTAATATGAATAGGTGCACTACCGACTGTGCGATGTTATTATTTGTAGGTTGCTTGCATTTGAAACAAGTTTGCTTTTGCTCAAGTAATATCGAATATTGTAATTGGAATAATATGTTGAATTAGTTGTATGTGATGCGCGTGATAGTACGTATGATATTAACACGTTAGCCCCAATAATGATACATACATCGTTGGCTTACATTTATTTATGTTTCGTGACATTTGTAAATTCTTCACGAGTAGCATTTACTTAGCAAGAGAGAATTGTTTGAAAATATAATCTACACTCAGGCGTGGATACGATACGGGAACGGGAATAGCCCCCCCCCCCCCCCCCCCCCGACTCACCCTACCACGTCACTTTTATTAAATAGACTATTTATATTTGCTTTGTATATATTTGTTGTAATTTATGTGCCTTAATGTAAACATGATGTTGACTAATGTAACAGATATTGTAAAGGCTGGCGGACATTGTAATGTCGGGCCAACGTCAGAATTTGATGTTGGCCCAACGTCAGGATTTGATATTGGGCCATTGGCGGAAATTGACATTGGGCCAACATCACAGAATGATGTTGTGACAATGTTGGGCTAGTGGACATTTTAACCTCGCGCCCATATCATAATGTTATGTTGGTCCAATGTCATGAGTTGATGTTGGGCCATTGTCAGAAATTGACGTATCACAAAATGACGTGGTGACGATGTTGGGCTGGCGGACATTTTAACGTCGAGCCCACATCAGAATTTGATATCTGTCCTATGTCAGGATTTGGTGTTGGGCCATTGTCGGAAATTGACATTTGCCCGACATCACAAAATGATGTTGGGACAATGTTGGGCTAGCGGACATTTTAACCTCGCGCCCACATCATAATGTTATATTGGTCCAATGCCATGAGTTGATGTTGGGCCATTGTCAGAAATTGACGTATCACAAAATGACGTGGTGACGATATTGGGCTGGTGGACATTTTAACGTCGAGCCCACATCAGAATTTGATATCTGTCCTATGTCAGGATTTGGTGTTGGGCCATTGTCGGAAATTGACATTTGCCCGACATCACAAAATGATGTTGGGACAATGTTAGGCTAGCGGACATTTTAACCTCGCGCCCACATCATAATGTTATGTTGGTCCAATGTCATGAGTTGATGTTGGGCCAATGTCAGAAATTGACGTATCACAAAATGACGTGGTTACGATGTTGGGCTGGCGGACATTTTAACGTCGAGCCCACATCAGAATTTGATATCTGTCCTATGTCAGGATTTGGTGTTGGGCCATTGTCGGAAATTGACATTTGCCCGACATCACAAAATGATGTTGGGACAATGTTAGGCTAGCGGACATTTTAACCTCGCGCCCATATCATAATGTTATGTTGGTCCAATGTCATGAGTTGATGTTGGGCCATTGTCAGAAATTGACGTATCACAAAATGACGTGGTTACGATGTTGGGCTGGCGGACATTTTAACCTCGAGCCAACCGCGATAAGCCGACATCCGGCCAACAACTTATGACATCGGCACGACGTCAGGTGGCTAGCTGGGTTGTAATGTAATATGAATAGGTGCACTACCGACTGTGCGATGTTATTATTTGTAGGTTGCTTGCATTTGAAACAAGTTTGCTTTTGCTCAAGTAATATCGAATATTGTAATTGGAATAATATGTTGAATTAGTTGTATGTGATGCGCGTGATAGTACGTATGATATTAACACGTTAGCCCCAATAATGATACATACATCGTTGGCTTACATTTATTTATGTTTCGTGACATTTGTAAATTCTTCACGAGTAGCATTTACTTAGCAAGAGAGAATTGTTTGAAAATATAATCTACACTCAGGCGTGGATACGATACGGGAACGGGAATAGCCCCCCCCCCCCCCCCCCCCCCCCGACTCACGCTACCACGTCACTTTTATTAAATAGACTATTTATATTTGCTTTGTATATATTTGTTGTAATGTATGTGCCTTAATGTAAACATGATGTTGACTAATGTAACAGATACTGTAAAGGCATTATTATAGACCGTTCACACTAACCAGTACATGACTCAGTATCAGACATGGGGTTGTTTCCCATGGTTTCATGAAGACTGCTTTAAGTACTAATATGTGATAATTTGCTGTACATTATTGGTATGTGCGACATCACTGTATTGCCCGTATATTTTGATCAAAAGAAGGCAAAGAAAATGGAATTCCAACGGGCTTCGAACCCGAGACATCCGGATTGCTAGACCGGTGCTCTTCCGATTGAGATATAGAAAACCCTAGACGGTGCTCGTCCCTGAAACCCCATAATTCTCATTGCCTGAATTGCCCGTATATTTGATGAGGAATGTTATTTAAAGTCTGTTCATATTTTACACTGGATATTGTTAAATCATATGCCATGCCAACTTTATTACACTAATGAATGATGATATTATATTTACAAATTCAACATCAAAAGTTATTTCCACCATTCACTTTATGTCCGTAACATATATAAATAAGTTTGTTTCTTTGTTTTATATACGTATTACAGCCCTATGTTTGGTCATTACTGATAATATGCAAACAGTATACATTTTGACAGTGTTGACTACATAATTGTACGCACCAGACTTCTTATTAATTTCTATTCATGTACATACAAATACGGTATATGAATTGTGATCAAGCTATTCCAAAGAGCCGGGTCAAGTGGATCCTGTCATTACATTTGGCACTCATTAATGATAAATACAGTGAATAAACATGATCTGATGTACATACATGTAGAAACAGTAGTTTCTCCCACCATGTACGTTTGTTCATGACTAAGATGGTTTTCACCCCTCACTTCATGTAACTGTGCGTATAGTGTTGATAGTAGTACATGAACAATAATGTGTGCATACTTCGTTTATTTTCTTATATTCAACCGTTGTATATTAATGATTTGCAGCGTACAATACTCGTGATGTAATATTCGGATATTACTTTTTTTTGTAATAATAATGTTAACTGCATCTATCACATTTTAGTAGTTAGCCTACTATATTCTTATTCTGATGGTATAATTATTTGTGTATATTTTGTATAGTGGGACGTCTGTGCAAAGGTATTGCGATTTTCAAGTTGAGAGGTGATCTTGTGTACGTATTTAGTCGGGTTTATTCTGATGTAGGATGTTTGTCTGATGTGTGTTGGTTTGTGATAAGGGTCACTGGTTTGTAACATACTTTTTATTCTAATTTATGACTTTTTTAATTCAGGTTGATGTTTTTGTCTTGTATTTACATTGTATTAATGGTTTCTTCTCGTAATAATATTGTGCTTAATAACACACACCTTTTATGTGTAATCATACGATATATTTTGATCAGTTACGAACAATTCGTAGCGAAATAGAAAACACATTAGTATTTCGGTTGATATTGTGTACAAATATTAGATGCATACATGAAAACTGTATTTGTTTCATTCTACTTCAACACGGAAAAATTTGTGTGAAGAGTTTAGACTCTAAGCTCTGACCACTTGACCAGAACACCTCTTATGTTTAGTTTGTCTGGGAGGTATTTTTTAGCTCTATCTAGTGGTCAGTCGGTCTTCAAGACGTATACAGAGTTCCAAATAATAAGGAAACTATTTTATTTTCAATGTACAGTAAAAAAAAAAATATACCTTAATAATCGCGGCATAATCAAAGGGAAAATACAATTTGTGTAAAGAGTATACTGAGAGCTTTGACCACTTGACCAGAACACATCTTATATATTTTCAGTTTGTCCGGGAGGTCTCTTGCTAAGCTCTATAGTGGTCAGTCGGTCTTCAAGATGTACATGGATTTCAAATTATTTAGGAAAGCGATAGTTTTCTCTCAATGTATAGTAAAACAAAATTTACCTTATTATTTGCAGGATATTAGAAGTTTGAATAATTGTGTTGACCGACTTACTCGTATGCATTTTTAAATCGAGTATGGTATATTATAATGTTGTTTTCTATGTTAAATAGGTCCTATAGAAAATTGTCATATCATTATTACATAATGAACCGTTTCCAACTAGTGGTTCCACTTTATAGGATGGGGGTCATGCACAGTAATATCTGACTTGCCAGTACAGGGTTTAGAGATGAACATCCTTATTACGTCGGATTCATATTAAACTGCATGATTCGGTTTTACTTGAAAGTCATGCGTTGATACTTCCATTTAATATCAATGTTAAAGGAATCTAGTAACTTTGTCGACATGTTCAAAACGTGATGAATGGTTGATGCAATGTATATTCTTGTTATCTCATTTGCCCACAGGGTATTGTGTGACAATTTCAAGTCAAATATACATTGCATGATCAAGTAATGAACGAAAAATGCAAGGTGATATTCACTAACTCACTGCACTCACTTTGGACACGGTTTCAAAACTCCACCGGAGTTTTTCTTATCTGAATACTTCGATCGTAGATATCTTTGTAACGAAGGGAAATTTGAAAAAATGAAACCTGTCCCATGATTTTATTGTTAATACGAATACAACAAGGTATGAAGGAACCGCTAGAATTAAAGTGTTATTTTGAGGACTTGGACAATGTTACAAAGTCCATTTAAGTATCTTTCTCAATTATTGATTGTTGCATTATGTCTGTGATTTTGTTGGTGAAATGGATAACTGTTGATTTATATTCATGTATTGTATTGAAACCAATATACATGTAACACAATGCTAATGTATTTCAATGTAATGTACTATAGCGTAGGGTTAATGTTGCAATATATCGGTCAGACACTATTATGTCAATCTTTTGTAACTTGTATGTATATATACAAATATCATAATCGCAAAATTTCGCATGTCGATGTAAATAAAACAAAATGTTTTCACCTATAAGCTCTTTCAAATGTGTGTTTTCTTGGATGTGTTTTTGTATTATTTGAATTATAATATTAGAAGAAAAGGGCTAATAGTTATTGGAATAACAAATTTAAATCTACCTTTTGCATTTCTGTTCTATAATAGAAATACCTCATAATTGATGTCAGTAAATAAAAAAGAAGTATTTTGAATAGGCCTGTATTAAGCATGCATTGTAGCTTAGGAAGATCATATGTGTTAGCGAGGGTGGGGTTGATCGTGGCCGATTGAAGCGATGGCCGAACCCCCACCCCCTACTCCCTGATACCAACGTATGTTTTAAGTAGTACATTGGTAATGAACTTTTGTTTTACACAAATAAATTCAATCACATTAATTTGCCTCCCCCCTCCCACCCCCTTCGCCCCCACATAATTATAAATTATCAATTATCAATCGCATCTTGTTTTTGTTGTTGGATCATTGGTAAAATGCCTATCAATGACGTTCATATTCAGGTTAAACACTACACTTTAAATTGTCTTTAGTGTCCTATGTAATGGGGTAATACAATATTTCATCTTTATACAAAGTTGTATGCAAACTTGCGTGACATGTTATCATGTCAAGTGTTTGCATAGGTTTACAGGCCACCTTCGAGTATTTAACGATGCTTAGGTTCGGATTTTACCAAACAAGCCCTATTTCAATACATATTCAACAATATTGATCAATATAGATGTATTCGGCTACTTTCCCGAAACTGGACTTTGGCTTTAATGCGTCATATTCCGTAAGCAATGTTTATAGATTCAACTCCCGAGAAGGGACACCTGACCAAGTTACAAAGTATGTCTCTTGACCAGACCTAGAATCCAATATCGTGTTAAAAGTATACTATTATTTTAGGATGAAACAATAGTGAAAAACGTGACTGTCCAATTAGGCTATACCATATTTTCAAAACAAAGTCCTTGATACATTATAGCAACGTATACATGGTGA
Source organism: Echinarachnius parma (assembly GCA_037951105.1). Taxonomy (NCBI): domain Eukaryota; kingdom Metazoa; phylum Echinodermata; class Echinoidea; order Clypeasteroida; family Echinarachniidae; genus Echinarachnius; species Echinarachnius parma. The sequence continues at coordinate 46,917 of JBAMJV010004897.1, read as the reverse complement.
TCTCATTGTATGTCTCAAAAAACACCCAATTTAGTAGCCTAGAAGCATCGTAGACCCTTCGTGTTCGCTATTTATGTTTACGCACCACAACCAGTTTGGTAATATCCATTGTATACTTGCCAATTAAAAGGATAATTGAGTGTTTTATCGAGAGTACAGTTTTGGTCAAATTTAAATACGTAACTCAAACTTGAACCATTTGATTACACCCTAATAGTTTTAGGTGAGTTGCAGATGGAATAAATATGTTTTTAAAAACTGTTGAAACTATTAGACAACAAGCACTTGTTGGTATTATATTAAAGTTCGTGTCATGTACGTGTCACATTACAAAATTTGTCTAGAATTCGCCGTCGGGAGCATGCTCAAATAACGTCATCATCATGGCGGCCATGTAGTCCTTATATACTAATTGAGTGTTTACACCTTGTTTTATGTCTAAAACTATTGTATATGCCTGGATGAAATCAAACCACAAGATATGTCAATAAACCGTATATCAGAAGTAATTATATCTTATCACTTACCAATGAGTCACCTTGCCAACAACGCATGTGTGTTTAACATGGTTACTTTTACACATTTGATACTCCATAAAGTTACTCATTGTTCGTCAGATTTGTCGTAAGCAAAAGGTTATACATTATTGCCTACTGAGTGCCTATACTGACTGTTGATTGGTTCATTTGCATCAAATCACCATAAGGCAGTCTAGTTTATTCTTGTCTAGTCCGCGAAACGCCCACAGGGGTTCCACACAGTAATATTATGACACTTCGTCATAACATCGGATTTCTCGTCTGTTTATGCACGCCGATCTGTGTTTTGAAGCATCATTTACCGTGGTCAGCAGTGCCATATGGTATTGCGTCTCTGGGTTTGCATACCATCGTCATATTCATCATTGTCTTCGGCATAACTAATCCAGTGTAACCTTCCTACAAGCTTCCTTTCAATCTTGGCACGTCAGAGTAGGTATGGAGTATTTATATTGGCCTATACCATCACTATGGTTATTATGTACCTCTTCAGCATGTTCAGTATGTAACAAAACAATTCATGATCTATTTGACAACTATTTTACTAATTTATAGCAGTTATGTTTGTTTTAATATGTACTTATTATATTTCATTTTGGCGTGCAAGTATTTGGTTTTGGATTTAGTTGTGGATGTTTTAAAACTAAATAATGCATCCTTCACTAACGAAATAAACAGTCATGAATATCATGAATATACGCAAAGGAATATCTACTGCAATTTACTATTATAATACGAGTTTTCCATCGACAATCTTAGGGTCGAGAATCAATGATCTACATAACATCTTTCTTTCCTAAATGATCTTCAACAGAATGAATAAATCTGCATCTACGTAGACATTACGGCACAAGCTGTCTACAGAGCGCCTGTCCAGACTGCTAACCCTACATGCCCTATCAGTAAGTATTCCATTCACACCTGATTTGTATGTGATCTAGTAACGTCATTTTCAAAAACCTCAAAACATACTTAGAATTCTAGCGGTTCTCACATAACTCATTTTGATTGTATTACCAATAGAAGCATTGGACAGCTTTTGGTTTTCATTCCGTTATACAGATATCGAATCAAACCCCATTCAAGGTTGTTTTTATCCCAATGGTTGAACGCCGGTATAGCAGTCCCGAGTTCAATTTCCGGCTAAGTCTTTTTTCTTTGATCATTTTCAGTCATTTAACGTATGTCTAGTCAGTTCCCTTTATGTTTTAATTCAGTGTATGACCAAAAAAAATGCATCACTTTGTGTAATCCCGTGAACTTTTTCCGGTAAAGATGATTTGATTATAATTTTAGGTTAGTGCCCGGTTTATGAAGGTTTGAATAATCGAGCAATAAAAAGGGTTTGATGGGAACGTTCCCCATTCAAGGGTATGTGTGGGTCAACGATTGAGTACTGGTCTAGCAATCTGGAGGTCTTGCGTTCGTTTCCCGGCGAAGCCTACATTTCTTTGCTCATTATTCAATCATTTGTTTATAAATATTATGTGTTTTGATATAATATGCAATTACGAACAATAGCACACCAGAGCCTTGGTGAAGTATCGGAAGGCCATGCAATTAAGTGGTTCGCTGCAGCTCAAAAATGAAATAAAATATCGGAACATAAGAGAAACTTAATTCACAAAAGAGGCTTCAAATTTCAAATTCAAATTTTGGATTGGAGGAAATTATGTTCGTGCCCTTTGAAAGCTTTGAGACCAGTGTGCAGTATGTCGAGTCAGATCCGTCTATATTTGAATTCAGTTAATTAAAAAGGCTTTCTTTATCAAAGTTGAATTGATTAGTCTATGTTAGTGCCCGGTTATTATAGCTTCTGACTAATCGAGAAATGCAAAGGGTTACAAGGAAACATCCTCCTCTCAAGGGTGTTTGTTGCACAATGGTTGAGTACAATGTAGCAATCCGGAGGTCTCGGGTTCGGTTGCCGATTTTTCTGGGCACATTTTCAATCATAGTAATGATAATGGTGACAAACTTGTATTAATGCTCTAATACTAAGTTGTTTTAGCCAGATAGATGTATATAGGTGAACTATATAATATTATTTTGTAAGTATCATTACACAAGATTACACCTTCTAGATCATAGTTGATGGCATTGCTTAGGTATTTTATTGGTCTAGGGGCCCTTTATGCCCGTTAAGTCATGGTGGAGGTGACCTTTACATGAGTAAGCAAACGGGCAACAATACATGATAATGTGTTTATTCAATTTGTTTAAAGGTAGTAATGTTGAGTATTGGTATTTCCCGAAGTGCCCCCGATATTTTGTTTTGTGAGTTAATGACAAACTGACTGTCAAAAAAACTGTATTTGATCAAAATCGGTTCAGAAACGGCTAACATATCCATACATATAGCTGTATTCAAAATCTTCTTCACCGGCAATCACCGGGCGATATCAAGACTTTTCAGAAATAAAAAAATAAAAAAAGACTATTTAGAAAAAAAAAAAATCAAAATAGGTTTGTAAAAAGTCTTTGATGATATCTCTATTAAATAATTTTTTTAACAAGCATTAAATCCACAATTATGTAAGAAAAAAACAGGCTAAAACCAATGATTTTTGTTTAAAGCGCCCTCTTTAGTTGTAACGGTTCTTTTTGAATGATAATGAATTGTTGAATGGAATAGACCAGGAAAAAGTTGATGACTTAGAACGAAAAAAAAAAAGACTTACAGGATTGTTATAATTATATAAATGAAGGTATTAAAATTCGTTCTAGAGCATCACACTATGAATGTGGAGAAAGAGACACTGGGTATTTTACTCAATTAATGAAGTCTAATTAAAAGAAAACATTGATTAGTAAACTTTATATTGATGAAGATATAAGTTTTGATCAAAAAAATATTATGCAGGAAATATATACATTTTATAGTAAGCTTTATGCTCAATCGGAAGGGGAAGTTGATTTTGTGGATCATTTTTTTCAGGACTTGCCAAAATTAAATTCAGAGTTGTGTGCATTATGTGAAGGCAAAATAACAAACGGAGAATGTGTTGCAGCCATACAAGAAATGGCATCTAATAAATCCCCGGGAAATGATGGGTTAGTGTCGAATTTTATATACTGTTTTGGCCATTAATAGGAAATTTAGTTGTAGATTCTGTAAATTTAGCTTTTGAAAAGAAGGAACTTTCCTCATCACAAAAGCAGGCAGTTATACGTTTGATTTATAAAGAAGGAAAAGATCCCTTATTTATACAAAATTATAGACCAATATCTCTATTGAATGTTGACTACAAAATTTTAACTAAAGTGCTTTCTATAAGGATTAAAACAGTTTTAAATTAATTAATTTCTGTAGACCAGGTGGGATATTTAAAAGGTCGAAATATAGGTGAAGCGATAAGAATGATAGATGATATAATTCATTATACATCAGTTAATAAAATACCTGGATATATGATGATAATTGATTTTGAAAAGGCTTTTGATTCAGTTTCACATACTTTTTGCAGAAGGTTTTGATTACATTTGGTTTTGGACCGTCATTTTGCAGATGGGTGGAGACTATATATAATAATGCTCAAAGTTGTGTTTTTAATGGGGGCGCATCTACTGGATACTTTGATATTAATAGAGGTGTTAGACAGGGGGACCCCCTGTCCCCATATTTGTTTATACTTTGTATTGAAATTTTAGCTCGTTCAATATATAAAGACCTTGAAATTCAAGGATTTACTTTTAATAATGTACAAGTAAAACGATATCTTTATGCAGACGATATGACTCTCTTTATTCGGGACTCAAACTCACTTAAAAAGGTAGAAAAACTGTTTGAAAGTTTTGCTAGAAATTCTGGATTAAAAATTAATAAAGAAAAAACTTTTATATTATTGTTAGGCCCTTCTCAAAATAAAAATATTGCTCTTCCATTTGGTAAAATAGTACAAATAGTCAAGATTTTGGGTATATACTTTTCTTTGGATGTTGAAGTTCAGGAAAGGACAAATTATAAGGAAATTTTGAGTAGAATAAAAAAGTTTTTGTCTTGGTGGAAACAAAGAGATTTAACTTTAATGGGGAAAATCCAATTGATAAAAACGTTTATTTTGTCAAAATTGATGTATGTATCGGCGCTGACACCAGTACCGAATTGGGTATTTCAAGATTTGGACAAATTGGTTTTTGACTTTTTGTGGAATGGAAAAGATAAAATTAAACGAAATGTTATGTTCTTGAATTATTGTAAAGGTGGACTTAGACTAACAGACTTTCATTTATTTATTTTAGTGCAAAGGATTATGTGGGTAAAGCGACTCTTAACGGGGATGCAAAAATGGGATGGAAACAGTATTTTAATTATTTAACTAAAGATGCTGCAGGAAGTTTGATATTTTATAATAATGCAATCATAGGTATATCTGAATTAGTATTACCGGCATTTTATAGAGATATGTTGGACGTTTGGATGGCCACGAAAACGTTTTTGTTAAAAAAAGATACATCTAATAGGAATGAAATTATTTATAATAATAGATTTGTTTATATTGATGGTCATGTTCCTTTTGATGAACAACTATTTAAAAAAAATGTTTATAAGTTGCATCATATTATTGATGAGGAAGGAAATATAAAAGCAAATGAGGAATTTCAAAGAAAGGGTTTAAATACTTTAGAAATCACAAAAATACAGCGTATTTTTCTTGGCATTCCCCCTTCATGGAAAAAAATTTTAAATAAAAATACTCACTCAAATATAGATAGGGAATTAGATATGGACTTTTTAATTTTTGAAAGGGTATATTTGTTAGATCAAATTACTTCAAAAATTATATATGCATTTTTATTAAATAAGAGAGTAGAACAATCATATGCAGAACGAAATTTAGAGCAGATTTATAATATTAATGTGAAAGATAGGCAATCAATATTCGTAATACTTAGAAAATGCACTTTAAATAGTAAGCTTCGAGAATTTCAATTTAAAATGCTTTATAATATTATATATACTAAATTACATTTATATACATTTAAAATGGTTAATAGTAATTTATGTTCTTTTTGTGGTAAATATGAAGAAACTTACGAGCATTTATTTTGTCTTTGTGAGAAAGTAAAACCAATTTGGGAAGAGTGTGGGAATCTATTTAATTTAGTAGAGATTAAAAATATAAATTGGAAAGGTATCCATGTAGGGATAATTGAGTTAAACATAGGGAAGGAACAGTTATTAAATCATATAATAATTTTGATAAAATATATGATATTTATAGACAGTAAAAATAAAAATAAACCACCAACTCCTTTGGAGATTAAGAAAAGACTATTAGAAAATAGAAAAGAGGAGAAGAAGTTAGCTGGAGACCGAGGTAACCTAACATATCATTTTAGAAAGTGGGACAATTTAAAATAGCAGACCAAAATAGGGAAGGCGAACAGAAGCAATGAAATAAACATAGCTGATAATTGGTCGAGATTCTCACAATATGTAGGCATGTTTTCTGTGGATGTGTGTGTGGGTGTCTGTGCACACGTGTGTATGTGTGTATGTAAGTGCTTTTATAGGGGTTTTTTTTTGGGGGGGGGGGGATGTTTTGTTCTCTCCTATTTTCGCCTTTTTTATGTTTATGCTTTCTTCATGCATGCATGTTTCATGCTTTATTTGATGTAAATAGTATACAACTAACGAATGGGCTTCTTGTGATAGTCAAATCTATTACCGAGGTGGGCTTAAAATGATTATTACCCGAATCGTAGCTGAGGGTAATAGTCATTTTGAGCCCATCGAGGTAATAGATTGCCTATCACAATCAACACATTCGTTAGTTGTTAGTTGTGACAAGCCCGGTCACGTGATTGTGCGGGGACTGCGCGTGTTGTCCAAAACTATCACTTGTCAAATGCAAGGGTAAACGATCTTATGAGGGATATAATAAAAGTTAATTTGTACTATTTAGATGTGAATGTAAGATCATATTATATACAATTATGTAAACATGCAAATTATTTTATGTACTAATTTTGTTATTGATTGTTATTTTGTTATTGTTTGTAAAAAGCAATGGAGAAAATAAATATCTTTGAAAAAAAAAAAAAAAAAAAAGGGGTCTTACTTAGTCGTTTGTAATTGTGAATACTTTTCGAGCATGGTGAAGTTATAACTATTACTTTGTACCGTAATGGTGCCGGTTATGGTTACTAAAGTTAAGTTTTACCAATTCTCAAATATATCCCCTTGTAAAACTGATTCAAAGTGACATTTTATGTCACAATGTCTATATTAATAAAAATAACCAAAGTACCATAACAAATACATAAGAACTTTACTACATTATTATTGTCATTGTTGTTGTACCATTGTGCCTTTAGAACATAAATTAATGAATACCAAACATCATTCAAGGAAATTAATGTTGGTTTATGATAAACTGTTACTAATGAATTTCATAACATTGTTTTAGAACTTAAATTAATTATTAAGAAATAACTAATCGAAACATGAATAACATGCTCTTAAGTGTATAGTTACTATGGCAACGAAAAGTGGCCGATAGTTTCACGTTCCATACGAAATGTTATTGATAAGATTATAATAATAATAATATTTATAGGGACAAGTCATAGATAGACCTTGCTGAAAATCGATCGAGAACTGTCGAAGCAGTGATCTCAAGTATAATACCTACATCGGAGGGGGGGGGGGGGGGGGGGGGGGGGGGGGGGTGGGACGGGTGTGGTGTTTTCTAGTGATGTATACTATGATAGTGTTAAGCCACAGTCCAATCTTGAATTGATGCAGAAAATTGCTTAAAGACGTTCCCCAGTTAAAGTGAAGTCCATGTCAGTTTCTTCAAACTTTCCATACCGTAACTTTGATCCATCCGAAGCCCAAATATGCAAATCAAACAATAGGTTCGTGTGCTTGTTTTTCTTCTACGGGACTCTGAAGAATATGGCAATCTGACGTCCAGTATAGAATGATAGCGTTACAGGATCAAGGCCATGATAGGCAACAAAATGTCCAACAGCAAACTTAAATCCCCATAATTCTTTCAAAATCCACGTAATTTTCTCCAAACTTGGGAGAATTGTAGAGAAAGGTATCCAAAACGAGGAAAACAAATTTAAAGTTGGGGGTGTATGCTCTCAATCTTGCTAGCAGCGCCCTCACGCGGCAGAAAACACCAATATCCTAACAATCCTTCTCAGGGACGTTTTCTGTTAGGGGTGGGATCATAGAGTAACTATAATATAAAGACTAGAGAGTGAACTCGGCCAAAAAATCTGTCAAATTAGAAGCGATTTATCTAGGTCTTGAATATTCATGAGGCGCCGGATGATCCCATGTAATGCTATTTCTCACGTAAAAGTATTTGAAGTGTTTTGAAACTGTACAGCAGCGAAATTCTACTGAGCATGCGCAGTTCAACTTGCGCGCTGTATTAATATGATTTGCATATTTACGCACAAATTTTCTCATTAGCATATCATTATTATTCATGAGATGTTTTTTCTCTCATAAAAGCACGTGTAGTGTTTATGTACTACAATGATGATTATGCTCTCCAATTATACAGTATGTTTTTTTTTTATAATTTCATCAGTTAACTATTTCCCTTGCTAAATGTACCATGTACAGCTTCGAGTTCTAATTTAGTCTTCATATTAAAGACAAAAATCCTACTGTTATGGGGCCAATTGTGTACGGGGTGTAAATTGGCATGCTAAACTGTTTTATAATTGGTGGAAATTGTTCTTATGGATTAGGCAATTTAATGGTTTAGATTGTTGTCTTTATTGTCAACAAGACTAGAGAGCAGCAATTAAGTTGTTGACCCCCCCCCCCCCCCCCCCCCCCCCCAAAAAAAAAAAAACAACACACAAACAAAAAAAACACAACAACAACAACAAACAAACAAACAACAACAAACAACAAATTCACCTAAATTAATCCAACAGGTTACTTCTGGTTCTAATGTGTGCCACCACCAACATCACTATCAAACTTATCACTGAATATAAACCATCACAACTTAATTGATGTCATTCGATCACCATCGTAGTCATATTATTACTGCACATGCATGTCATCATAGCCTGTATAGTATCTAATAAAGATTAAGTATTAAGTATGTAGGCCTGTCAGAATACACTTCTAAACAGCATTCACTTTTAATTGCACACCCTCTTATACCACACATACATAAATATACATGATAAATGTTCATGATAGGTTTCCATTAACATTTAATTTAAAAACAACAACAGTCATATATAAATTAAACAGACCAAAGAAAATATAACCAACCCAGTATAACTCCGGGGGAGAGGGGGGGGGGGGGGGGGGCACGCTCCCCAATTATTTTACAAAAACAATAAAAGTCATATCTAGACCATAAAAAGATTATAAATGGACCACTTGCCCCCATGCAATTATTTGACACAAAAAACTAGGAGAAAGATAAGACACAAATATAAGTCTGCCCCCACAACAATCTATATATGTGCCTTCCCAATCTTTTTGACCACACTATGTTACTGACCCCATATTTCTTCAATTTACATTTATAATTATGATCTTTTAATGCAAGTTATACAGTTCACTATTTGAAATCTCAAATTCAATTCAGTGTTGTTGTTTTTTTTGAAAAACAGAATTCAGACACAAAATGTACACATGAAATGTAACGGCTAGCACCTAAAAGAGGCATGAATCAAGTAGCTTAATCGTCGAGTAGGCAGGTAAAGGCTGATTGGGAAAATATACAAAATTTAACATTAAAATACATGCAGAGCAATTGAAACATTGCATTGAAAATAATAGCATCCAAACATGATCAAATACAATAAAATAATTGAGGTCCTACTATATACACATACACTTTGATATAAGATTAAAACGCACTCAAAATATTCTGTAACTAATAATTTGGTTAACAAACAAAAAACATTATTTTGTTTAAAGTTACATGAATAATCAAAACTGTATAATTATACTTTAAAAAAGAAGAAGAGTATATACACATTCACTAACAATAAATAAGTATAAATGTTAATTCAATAAAGTACTAATTATTATATAATATGAGTTATGGTAGGGAGAATTGACAAATTCAAAACTATAGTCATATTGGAATTTACCAAAATGGGTTCATATAATCAAAATATAGATTACACAAGATGGATGGGGCAATGCAAGAAATGTATTTTGGTTGATTAAGTATATCAAATTATTGATTCATTATAGCTATACTGTTTGAAATATTAACACCATAAATCCTGATGTATTAAGTCTGTGCAAAAGTATTCTGAAATAAATGAGAATGTTACTAACCCCTTTGCTACTATATGATAAATATTGCATCAATATATTGTTTAACAAAAACCATCTATAAAGATATAGTTGAGTGTTGGTTGAGAGGGCGCTACACAAAATAATTTTGTTGTGAGAAAATGAAAAACTGAGTGTCAAATTTGAAAGAGAATACAATTTTAATGGAAGAATAAACTTTATTTGATCAAAATCGGTTCAGAAACGGCTGAAATATCCATAAACATAACCATTTGTAATAATTGTGGGGCCCCACAAAAATCCGATAATTTTGAACCAGCCGTTAAAATTCGTTTTAAAATGCCTCCTCTTTTCAAAAGAGTTTTTTTAGATAGTTTTTTATTATCTCTCTATCTAATTACTATTTTAACAAAACATCACATGCACAATATTTCATTTAAAATGGTTTAAACAAATGCGTTTTTTGAAAGCGCCCTCTTCAGTTTAAACAGCTCTTTTTGAATGATAACAGGCTTTTTACTTAGTCATTTGTAATTTTTTATTCCTTTTGAACATGGTGGAGTTATAATTATTAGTTAGTTATGTAATGGTGTAGGTTTTGATTACTAAAATTCAGTTTGACTTAAACTGTACTCTCTCTACCAGAACTCAACTATCCCTTTAATAATTCCCGGCAGTAACTTGTGATGTAATTATTACATTTAAAAATGTGAATTTTTAAATATTTAATCTAATGAAGACTTTGTTAAAATGAACCAATAATTGAGCACAAGTAAAACAAATAATAATCACCAGGGTTGGTATTCAATTCAATACTTTCTAATAAAAATTTACTTAGCATTTTCTAGGCTGAGAACTTGTATTAAAATCGTTTTTTATCATTTTATTTTAGTAAGTCTAAATTAAATATTTGAAGACATAATGACACCAAAATTTGGGCAACATTTTCAGTTGATGAAATAATCAAAGCTCAATTTTGGCTAAGGAATTTACTTAAGCTACATTTTGACTAGTATGGAATCAAATACCGGCCCAGAATTAAACCTCTCGCCTTATTCAACTTTTTGTTGGCTGTCTTGCCATGTGTAATTACAAACAAAAAGAGGTCAAACCTGCCTCGATAGCAACCATATCCTGCCTGCAATGGCCACAAAAGTGATCTAATGCAGAGGAAAAGGTAGAGAACCTATGTAGAGATCACCTGTCTACACTCTACAGTGACCTATTTTCTTGGTTCCCATGGATGGCCACTAAACACAGGTTTTTACTGTGTATAACAAATGACTCACTCGACCGCATGGTCAATATAATTTTCTGTTTTTATAATTGTCCTGATGTGTGTGTGCCTATTCAGCATCGTATTTGTAGACATGGCTGATATTCCATGGGGTCCCTTAAATCGTTGCTTGAGTCCTCTGGCTTGCTGTCCACGCAGTCTGTTCACCTTGATACTGGTAGAACTTGATCTGTTGAATCAAGAAAAAATACACGAAGCAAAACATAGGTTACTATAGAAACTAGAAGTATTGGTTTAATTTTGAAAGGTGTGTGTACTTTCTATCACTCTGTGGGTGTCTATTTTGTTTGCTTTTAAAATTTAATTCCATGAGGTAATTATTGTTTCCTAGAATATTGCTTCATAAAATTTGCAAGACATTTAATTTTATCTTAGATAATGTAAACAAATAAAATCAATCAAAAATAACCTTGTTATGAATATAGCAGGGAGTATTTTGTATGCCATAATTTCAATTGAGATTTATCAAATCTTTTCACCAAATGCACTATTATAATAATAATATTTACGAATAAGTTTTAGAATAGTACAAACATCTAATATCACTATTTGTTATACAAATTGACAGAAATGTAATCAGTAAAAAAAAATTGATTACCTGTTGGGTGTGATGATCCACGTCATGCATTGGCAATGGGTGAAAAGGAAGTGAGTTGACATGAAGCACACCTTAGCCGAAGGAATCTCCAAGAAATGAAGCACCGTAATCAGACTGCTGTAAACGGAAGAAATTAACAAAATATCTACATTAATAATAAACAAACATAAATCCGATTATGAATTTGTTTATATCACAGTAAATACTCAATTCAAGAGCACTTAGACAGTGTCCATCGTTGGATTTTCGAACCATCAGTGCCAGTTCACCAAATAAAAAAAGAGGAACATAGATATTAATCAGTAATTTGCTTTGAGACTAGAGCTGAGTCAAATCGAATGGCTATTCGATATCCGACCGTGAAGGTCGGATACCGAATACAAAAAAAAAAAATATATACAAAATACCGAATACAAAAAAAGAAAAAAAAAAAAAAAAAAAAAAAAATGGGGATTTTTTTTTTTTTTTTTCCCGTTTAATTTTGTAATTCCCATTCGATAGATTCGATCAGAAAATGGCACATTGAACCCTGCTTATATATTGCTAAAGTTAAACATTAAGTTATTTTACATAAATTACAAATAAACAAAACAAATAATAAACCAAAGGTAAGAGGATTAATATACAAGTGGTATAGTGAGTGCCAAATTTAGAAGAATCTATGATGAGATATCGAAGTATTTCATCTTGACAGCAGTTTGTACACTAACATCACACTGTACTGCCGATTCTAATTGAAAAAAAAACGGACAGAATATTTATTAAAAAAATTAATTAAAAAAAAAAAAAAAAAAAAAAAATTATTTTTTTATTTTTTTATTTATTTATTTATTTTTTCAAATTTCGGATATTCGATATCCGACCGTTTTTACACGACTCATATTCGAAATTCAAAATATTCGATTTGACTCAGCACTATTTGAGACGAGTCTAAAATACTATAGTCTACATTCATAATTTCACATAGAATCCTAGTAGTAGTAGTACTACCACAAGTCCACAACAAACATAGATTCATGCAAAATTATCAATCATTTTAAAAATCATCTATCATCAACTATCATCTAGCTCGGCAGTTTCTGGACCCTGCACAAGCAGAAATGTTACCACCTTTCAGTTTCATTGTATCTAGACCAGAAAAAAATAGTCTCTATATATACGACAGTTGCTCCGCTGACCGCTCCATTTAGGGGTAGTACAGTATAAGTTTTTATTTAAAAAAAACCAACAACACATAATAAACCACACAAAGAGTTGGTTATTTCTGACTAGACCAGGTCCAGCCACTATTTTAATATGGCCCTAAAAGGCCTAATCTAATTAGCCCTGGCCTAGGCCTTAGGCCTTACGTAGTACATACACGTATATCCCAGATAACAGGTAGACGTTATTCTAACGTTAGAATATGGTTGTTTTGGTTGATTTTTGGTTACCATTGCTGTTACAACGTTGTAGTAACGTTACATATCTGTGAGCTTTGGTGCATAGTTAACGGTTAAAAAACCAACGTTGTGGTGACGTTATATTTTCGTTACCTTTGGTGCTTAATCTAACGGTTAAGACTGACAAACGTAGGAGTAACGTTATATTTTGGTTAGCTTTGGTGCTTGAATTAATGGTTAAAAGACAAACGTTGCTGTAAATTTATATTTTGGTTAGCTTTGTTGTTTAATTTAGCGGTTATAAGAAAAACGTTGTGGTAATGTTATTAAGTAATTAGCTTTTGTGTTTAATTTAATGGTTAAAAGACCAACGTTGTAGTGACGTTATATACTGATTTGCCTTTCTGTTTAATTGAACGGTTAAAATCTAAACATCGTAATAACGTTACATATTGATTAGCTTTGGTGTTTAATTGAATGGTTAAAATACCAACGTTGTAGTAATGTTATGCATTGGTTAGCTTTTGTGTTTGATTAAATGGTTAAAAGACAAACATTGTAGTAACGTTATTATATTGATTAGTTATGGTGTGATAGTTCACGGATAAAAGACAAACGTTATAATAATGTTATGTATTGATTAGCTCTGGTGTTAAAAAAAGTAAACGTTGGCATAATGTTCATATTTAGTTATCATGTTATTACGTACATGTTAACGTTACAATAACGTAGAATCAATGAGCAAACTAACCATAATGTAACGTTATCCAATTAATGTTGGCATAACGTTCATATTTAGTTATCATGTTACCGTAAAGGTCAACGTTACAATAACGTAAAAACAATGAGCAAACTAACCATAATTTAACGTTATCTAGTAAACGTTGGCATAATGTTCATATTTAGTTATCATGTTATTGCGTAAATGTTAACGTTACAATAACGTTAAAACAATGAGCAAACTAACCATAATGTAACGTTATCCAATTAATGTTGGCATAACGTTCATATTTAGTTATCATGTTAACGTAAAGGTCAACGTTACAATAACGTAAAAACAATAAGCAAACTAACCATAAGGTATAACGTTATCTATAACGTTAGCATAATGTTCATATTTAGTTATCATGTTATTGCATTACTGTTAACGTTACAATAACGTAGAATCAATGAGCAAACTAACCATAATGTAACGTTATCCAATTAATGTTGGCATAACGTTCATATTTATTTATCATGTTAACGTAAATGTCAAAGTTACAATAATGTTAACGTTATAATAACGTTAAAACAATGAGCAAACTAACCATAATGTAACGTTATCTAGTAAACGTTGGCATAATGTTCATATTTAGTTATGATGTTATTGCGTAAATGTTAACGTTACAATAACGTTAAAACAATGAGCAAACTAACCATAATGTAACGTTATCCAATTAATGTTGGCATAACGTTCATATTTAGTTATCATGTTAACGTAAAGGTCAACGTTACAATAACGTAAAAACAATGAGCAAACTAACCATAATGTAACGTTATCTAGTAAACGTTGGCATAATGTCCATAATATTTAGTTATCATGTTATTGCGTAAATAACGTTACAATAACGTTAAAACAATGAGCAAACTAACCATAATGTAACGTTATCCAATTAATGTTGGCATAACGTTCATATTTAGTTATCATGTTAACGTAAAGGTCAACGTTACAATAACGTAAAAACAATGAGCAAACTAACCATAATGTAACGTTATCTAGTAAACGTTGGCATAATGTTCATATTTAGTTATCATGTTATTGCGTAAATGTTAACGTTACAATAACGTAGAATTAATGAGCAAACTAACCATAATGTAACGTTATCCAATTAATGTTAAAAACTCCTGCTTCTATGGGGTCCAAAACCATTTTGTATATTTGATTATCAAACTGCCATTTATATTTGTGTGTATGGTGTGAATGATGACCTACCTACCATTATTACTTCTTTAGAATTGTATAACTTTTAAAAGGGCCCCAATTTACAAACTCCTGCTTCCATGGGGTCCAAAACCATTTTGTATATTTGATTATCAAACTGCCATTTATATTTTTTACTTTTGTTTTATGATTTGAATAAACTGAATCTGAATATGAATCTGAAAAAATCTGAAACGTTAGATCAACGTTGAATCAACGTTGGTTTAACGCTGGTTGTTATTCATGAATATTCATGAGCAATTATTGACTGCAAATTAAGTATAAATTTCGAGTAATTTGATTGTTTAAAATTCATCCAATGCTATTATTGACTCATTGTTTTAAATAAATGTAATTAACTTATCTAACAAACATATTAAATGTTTGTTCTCATGATTCATCAATGTAAATACTTTTAAATATTATAAAATATATTCGACTTTATCAAAATACTAACCATAAACAAAATATTCTCACATAAGCTAGGATATATATAGCTGAGTGGATGAAGACTTGATATGTAGCGAGTGTAGGATAAGGCATAGGAATAGGAATAGGAATAGGAATAGGATTAGGAATAGGATTAGGACTAGGACTAGGAATGTTATAATGTAAGACTAGGTATAGGCACTTCTATAAGTATATATGGTCATGCGTCATGAACTCGCCTCCAAATAGGGTGGCGCCGTTACATTTTGGGTTTTTTTACTACCATTTTCTTTATTATTTTCAAAACCAGAAAACCTTTTTTAACAAATTTGGTATCATTTTAAACAGCTATGAGAGTGCTACCTTTATGCAAAGTTTTAAATGTATACCTCCTTCCAAAGTGGAGGTACAGCTATTTGAATGTTGGAGCCAGAGGGTGGCGCAGGAAGCGGCGCCGCAGGAAGCGGCGCCCGTGTACAAAGTCTATGGGAAAATGCCTCTCGAAGTGCAATTTTTCTTAAAACGTTAATAACTTTGTCAAAACTAGATGTATAGTTACAATGTAGGTATCAAATGAAAGCTTAAACATTGAACTATAATGTTTGATCATTGAAAAGTGTTTCTGCTTGTTTGTTTTTAAACTAAATCAACACAAACACAGAAAATTGGGGGTTACCTGTACAAACTCTATGGGGGGCTGGGGGCACAATCTGGACTAAAACGTTTGGTGCATTTTTTTTAAAAACGTTAATTTCTTCACTAAGACTTGGTGTAAAACTACTAATTTGGTATCATATTAAAGCTTACTTATCAAACTTTATCATTTCTCAATACAATTAGGCCTGCCCTCTATATTTAATCCTTTAGTGACTCTTACACATTGAAAATAATTGATTATTTTTTTTGCATTTTTTTCATAAAGTATGAGTGAAAATATCTCACACAAAATAATCATGAACCCCATACAATATTATATTGCTGTAAAGGTCTAAGTGTGCTCTGCATGAAAACATTATCATTAGTTGTCTAGAGCTACCTCAGAAAACATTATCATGGAAAATATTGACCTCTGTAACTGGAAACAAAATTTCACATTTTGATTTTATAACAAAATAAGTATACACCTAGTGTTATTTCTGAGTGCATATTTAGATTCCTTGTGAAATTTCCTTTCAGAAAATGTATACTTTTGATAGGATAGGGGGAGTTCTTCAGAAAATATTTGCTCTCAACTGAAACATTGTCCCGCAGAAGCCCAAATCGGCATGTAACGCAAAAGGAGGCGACCTCATGACACATGACCATATATATTTATCCGACACATTTGCCATATGATTTTAAGTTAATTTTTCTTTCATATTTGGTTATCATGTTAACGTAAATGTAAACGTTACAATAACGTTAAAACAATTAGCAAACTAACCATAATGTAACGTTATCCAGTAAACGTTGGCATAACGTTCATATTTAGTTATCATGTTAACGTAAATGTTAACGTTACAATAACGTAGAATTAATGAGCAAACTAACCATAAATGTAACGTTATCCAGTAAACATTGGCATAACGTTCATATTTAGTTATCATGTTAACGTAAATGTTAACGTTACAATAACGTAGAAACAATGAGCAAACTAACCATAATGTAACGTTATCCAGTTAACGTTAGCATAACGTTCATATTTAGTTATCATGTTAACGTAAATGTTAACGTTACATTAACGTTAAATCAATGAGCAAACTAACCATAATGTAACGTTATCAAGTAAACGTTATTATAATATAATGTAAACCATATGGTAACGTTACATAAACGTTAAATTGCTATCTGGGATGTAATGTACACAATTGGTTTATGAATGACCGTAATGAACCACCCAAGCCAAGGCCAAGGGCAAGGCCAAGACCAAGTAAGTTAAGTCTTGGGCCACAACCGCGGGCACTGATTTTCATTGTCTACTGACTGTCTAGTGTGATTTGGATTTCTTTAAAAAAAAGTTTTAATCACTTCAGTTACCAAAATCAGTCTGTGTTCCAGTGTTTCCAGATATTAGAATGAGAGCCTGAGCCTGAGCCTGAGCCTGAGCCTGAGCCTGAGCCTGAGGACTGAGGTATACCCGGCCTAGTCCACACATAGGTCCATTACAATAGGGTTGTGCGGAGATCAACCTCTTCCGCCCGCTGCACTATCCAACGGAAACAATTTTTTTTTGTCGGCTGATTTCTCCCTCAATTTACCAGCAAATGCAAACAAGCTTTTGTTAATGTGATCCACAATTCATATAGTACTTTGATAATAATTACCGACTTTGTTGTTTTGAAGACCGCAAAATGTAGAAATAAAATGATTATTTCCCGTCCGTTTTCCTTACCGATGCATATCCTAAAACACGCCGGTCAACTGTTGAACCGGCAACAGTGTACGAATGGCTGGTATTGTTATCTCCAGCGCATTTGCATATATTGCGTGTAAATGGTTCACCTGAGTGAACCATTTACTTTGTAGATGTGGCCTAGTCCTACTCCTAGTCCTACCCTAGACCAACTTTGCCTTTTAAAAGCCAAAGCTTAGCCTTAGGGCCTAGGCTTAGGCTTTGGTAGCTGGCCAGTACAAGTTGGAAGTCACAGACTCGTATCAAATTCAAACTTCATTCAATTTTAGTTAGATTTGAAAACTAGTAAAGTAGTAATTAGTATTTTAACTTGTTTCTGCAATAATTTCTGACTAATTGACTCAATTGAATTGATCTTGAGACTTGACATGATGATACTGATCTTTATTTAGACTCTCGAAACCAACATTTAATGGCCTGACCATTCGTTTTTGTTTATACAAAATCAAACTTTCGCTTATTTTTATGTTGCCTGAATGCAGAAGCAAAACGTACTAGGACTCTAGGTACGGTCCTACAGACAATTTGTCCCCGTGGCTGGTGGCCCAGCAAAATACTAAATATCGCTATTTACCGTAGATAACGACCTACGCACAGTGGAAGGGTTAACTGACTAAAGCGTAAAACCTTATGAGGATTTTATTTTTAGGCACACTTACCGATATTGCTGTAAACTCTTGATGGTTCAAATACTGCGTTCCGTTCCACTCAATATTCTGGACCCGATGATCATGAAATTAGACATTCAAAATGCCGCTTTGCGCCACAAAATTATTTCAAATTCCGATGATGGGTTGAGAAAGTTGTACCGTCGCACTAAATTCGTGTGGAAAATTGACCGCAATAAATCAGCTGATTAGCGATACTTCGCGATATTATCGATACTTAATTGTTCATTACTGATAATTTCATAAACATTATGCATGGTAAAACTTGACTAATAAGGCATATCCACTACTAAATAAGGTAAAAGTTATAACGAAATGCTTCATGAATATTCATCAAAATGAATTGTGCGATGAACTTTCGCTTTCCCTACAAAAAATGTTGGATTAACAGTTAAGAGATATGAGGGAGGGCAAGCGAACAGCTCATGAATATTCAAGACCTAGATAAATCGCTTCAAATTTGACACTTTTTTAACACGTACGTCTATGGAGAGTTACCCCCCCCCCCCCCTTGGGTGGGATAATGGGCAAGGTTCATACAACTTATGCTGTACATTCAAAACCCATGTCACTTTTACGAAACTTGCCAAAATGATAGAGAAAGGGTTACCGAATACAGAAAAACTATAAAAATGGGGGGTTCGTGTGCTCGTTTTTGTGCTAGCAGCGCCCCCATGCGGCAAAAAACATCGTAAGACCACAAAATCTGGTCTGGAACCTATCCATTGATGCACTAATGGGGTGGGTTCATAAAACTTATGCTGTACATTAAAAACCTATGTCACTTTTACGAAACTTGCCAAAATTATAGAGAAAGGGTTACTGAATACAGAAAAACTATAAAAATGGGGGGTTCGTGTGCTCGTTTTTGTGCTAGCAGCGCCCCCATGCGGCAGAAAACATCGTAAGACCACAAAATCTGGTCTGGAACCTATCCATTGATGCACTAATGGGGTGGGTTCATAAAACTTATGCTGTACATTCAAAACCCATGTCACTTTTACGAAACTTGCCAAAATTATAGAGAAAGGGTTACTGAATACAGAAAAACTATAACAAATGGGGGGTTCGTGTGCTCGTTTTTGTGCTAGCAGCGCCCCCATGCGGCAGAAAACATCGTAAGACCACAAAATCTGGTCTGGAACCTATCCATTGATGCACTAATGGGGTGGGTTCATAAAACTTATGCTGTACATTCAAAACCCATGTCACTTTTACGAAACTTGCCAAAATTATAGAGAAAGGGTTACTGAATACAGAAAAACTATAAAAATGGGGGGTTCGTGTGCTCGTTTTTGTGCTAGCAGCGCCCCCATGCGGCAGAAAACATCGTAGGACCACAAAATCTGGTCTGGAACCTATCCATTGATGCACTAATGGGGTGGGTTCATAAAACGTATGCTGTACATTCAAAACCCATGTCACTTTTACGGAACTTGCCAAAATTATAGAGAAAGGGTTACTGAATACAGAAAAACTATTAAAATGGGGGGTTCGTGTGCTTGTTTTTGTGCTAGCAGCGCCCCCATGCGGCAGAAAACATCGTAAGACCACAACATCTGGTCGGGAACCTATCCATGGATGCAATGATGGGGTGGGTTCATAAAACCTATGTTGTACATTCAAAACCCGCCATGTCACTTTCACAAAACTTGCCAAAATTGCCGTGATAGGGTGGGGAAATATTCACAAAGGACGGTCCATGTGTTGGTGTTTTTTTTTGTGTGATTTACTTGCAGCGCCCCCATGTGGTATTTTGTGTGTTAAACTCCACACCGCCGGACAGGTTCTTTCGCCAAACTTGACATAATTGTGGAAAAAGTGATAGGCCTACTGGAGGAAGACAAATCAGGAAAGGGGAGTTGTAACATATTAGTCTGCCCTCCCAATGAAAAAATAATTCTTGATCTATAATAGTGTTGATTGTAGATTGCATTTGTTTGTTGTTGCAGTGGTTGATATGCTGTCAACTGTCGCGATGTACTTTGCGTCCCAAAAAAGAATGAAACATAGAAAAAAAAACAGAACCCTGAAACAGGGGTAATTAACCAACTGATAGAGTTTCACAGTGTAAAAACAATTCTTGGACAAATCATGCTTAGTATCAGTGAAAATGTTTAACACGAGTCAAAAGTAAGAGAAAAAATATCTGCACAACTTGTTCCAAAATATGTTGCAATTCAATGTACAGTTGTTTTCTCACACGAAACCTTGAAATGTAAATGATCGGGCAATCCTCAAATTGGAAAACATTTCGCTGACTTAACACTATTATCAAATTGGCAGTATTTGATCCCGAAAATGAAAAGGAAATGTTTGTTGTTGCATTCATAATGAAATACATCACCTTGAAAAAATATTATAACAAAGTAGTGAGTGTAATATTGCCAATTGATGATAGAATAGATATTTTGCCTCTTGGAAACAAAATATGTTTGGGCCTCTGTTGCCAATGGATTGAACCAAGATAAATGAAGGTGCGTGTGTTTGTCACAACGTATGATCAATATGAACTCAAATGCCATCTCTAGAGTCCTACATTCTTACATTGTTTTGATTAAAATTTGGTCAAGTACCCATTTACAACAATTCTTAGTGAAGACAACACAGTTAACAGTCAAACATGGCTTGGTACGAACAGTCACGTCACGTTCACGTTAACGTCACGTGAACGGTTCTGTACCTTTTGTGAAACAGGTCACCCAAATCTACGAAGTGTAGGGTAAAGTGACCCAACAATTTGTCGTTTTCCATGCCGGTAAAACTCGAAGTGTCGCGTTAACCAAATCGTGACGTGAGCGTTTAATCAAGATTTTTTAAATTGCAAACGCTTGTTACTAAGACTAGACATACACGCACAAAGAGATTTTAAAATGTCGACGAAAATGCCGATACCCCCTTATCAAATATTTTCAATCATTATGTTTATAATATGTACGTGCATAATTCAGAGTAATCTGAGACGATAATATGCAGTTCTGTCATTTAGGTAATGTACAACCATACCACTTGCATTATTTGTCTTGTTATTGGAGTATTTCTAAAGACGTGTCGTGCGTGGATTTTGGCAAATGTTGATTTCCAGCTGAATTGCTACACGCAGCGGACAATTCAGTTCGCATACGCCTGAAGTTCCCGTGCTCGACGTCTGAGCGTACTGGCCCTTAACGGCGTTGTATGTGCATGCCTGTGAAAGTGAGTGAGTGAGTGAGTGAGTGAGTGAGTTGCAGTGATCAATGACTTAAAAGTAATAAAACAATGATTTGATTAATAGTGTTTATTTATGGTTATTGAATCGAGTCAATCTATCAATTAATCAGTCAATCATTATAATGAAACAATCACACCAACCAATCAATATTAAATAAATCAATTAATGTATTTGACATTCGAACTAGCTACTTGTAGGCAGTGGCGTACCCAGGATTTTTTCAAGGGGTGGGTGTAGGGGGGGGGGATATTTCGTCAGACAAATTGAAGTAAGCGGAGGGAGTGTGGGTAGGGGGTGTCCGTAGAAAATGACCGCAGCCGAGGACGAGACCAGGACCGGTCACAAATTTCGAGGCCGAGACCAAGACATTTCTTGAATTATGTAAGGTGGTGGGGATGGGGGTAGGGGTGTCCATCCCCCTGCCCCCAGGCCTGTGTACGCCTATAATTGGTATTTACAGTATAGGTAGGACGGGTTCGTTCACGATTAAATTTACCGAGAATTAGTCTCTTCTCAACGACAATTTACATTAATTTGTTTTACGCAAGCGCCAATTTACGTGAGCTTTCATGAATTGCATATAGTATATCTACAAACTGTTGGGTCACGTAACCCAACACTTCGTAGATTTGGGTGACCTGTTTCACAAAATGTACAGAACCTTCACGTGACGTGACGTGAACGTGACGTGACTGTTCGTACCAAGCCGTCAAACATGTGTAAATGGAAATGTATTAGGCTTTTGAGATGACATGAAAAACATACTTTCCTTGTCGTTTTGAACTTCCTATCTAAAAGGGAGGTAGGCAAAAAAGAAGGTAGTGGTCAAAAATTCATGCCATTATTGAATGTCATCAAATTATAACAACCTTGTTTATGATTTGAAGCAGAGGTGCGTAAACGTATTCATACGTCACAATTAGATACGCGCAAAGCCATTCATGCGTCATCTGACCAACCTGCGCAGTTAAAATGCGCACAAACATAACTGGGGAACGTCCTTAAACTCCACTCCCATTTCTAAAGATTTTAGACGAATTTGCAACAAGTTGGTATAGGGATAGTTAAGTGTTGGTAAAGAGGGCGCTACACAAACTAATTGTTTGGGTGAGATAATGAAAAACTGAGTGTCAAATTCTAAAGAGAATGCAATTTTAATGACAGAATAAACTTTTTTTGGTCAAAATCTGTTTACGAATGGCTGAAATATCGATAACATTAACCATTTGTAACAAGTGTTGGGCCGCACAGTTATTCGATAATTTTAAACCAGCCGTTACCAAAATTCAAAAATGCTTCCTCTTTTCAAAATTGTACAAAAGAGGTTGTTAAATAGTGTTTGATTATCTCTCTTATCACTATTTCAACAAAATATAACATGTACAATATTTTATTTAAAATGGCTGCAACATTTGAGTTTTTAAAATGCGCCCTCTTGAGTTTGTATGGCTCTTTATTTAATGATAACAGCCTTTTTACTCAGTCATTTGTAATTTTGTAATTCCTTTCGAGCATGGTGGAGTTGTAACTATTAGTTTGTAATATTTATGTAATTGTGTAGGTTTTAGTTACTTAAATTCAATTTGACCAAAACTGTACGCTCTTTACTAAAACTCAACTATTCCTTTAACAAAAAGGAACAATTACTACTACCCCGTTCATCCCTATAGCCAGGTTATATGATAATGTCTGTAGCCATGCATGAATCTAAACATTTACCCAAGCTTTGTATTCAAATGAGGGTCACTCGGTCCGTTGATATCATACAGTTAAATACATCAACGATTGATATTGTCTGTATTTTATCAACACTTATTCACTGAGTGTTTACATTTAAAGCGATAATCTTAAAACAATAATTCGATAAGTGCGGTGGTTGTCCTCCCGATTGTAATATAGTTAACACATATGATCAATATGTTTTGCGATTCCCATATGGATAACACGTGCTCACCAAGGTTTCCGTTCGTTATGGGTTAGGACCTGCTCCTCACTAGAAGCACTGGAAGTTTGTTTTTGTTGACCCAGTTCAGTCTCTTCTGTCACCCCACAAAAACCCTGGGACAATCTCAAGTCGGATCAGAACATCGGCATTTAAACCGTAGACGTCTCTTTTGATCACATGCCAAGTCGTCACTACCTGATATTTTGTAATGACCCTATAACATGTACAAAGCAAAATCTAGCTGGGCCTTCCCTGCCCACGGGAGGAGGGGGAGGGGCGTAGCGCCCCCCTTTCCAGTACCTTTACTTTTGTTTGTTTTGCACTAATTGTCAAGCATGTGAAAGCAAGTTGCCATCGTAACCATTTCTGAAGGTCATCATATGATGGTGCAATAATAATATTATGATGAAAACAATCATATTAATGTATAACATTACCGAGTTGTTTTCGCCTGATAGACAAATTTATATAGGTATATTTATATTCTGAGCAGTATTGTGCTAGATAACACCTTATATAACATATACCATAACATGTCTGAGGCATGTTATGGGGTCCGGGGCCCATTATGCCCGCAGAGATATTGTGGGGATGACCTTCTCATTGATAAGTACCGGTAAACGCCATACGATTCATGGTAATGTGTATATTCGAATTTTTAAATGTTTACCCTAAAAACTTGATTCAAAGTGAAATATTACATCTCAACCTGTCTGTAGTCATAATGATGAACCCCACTATTATATCGTTATACCCAAAATATTACACAAAATACATATAAACATTTTTTGATGTAATAATTATTATTATTACTGTTTTTTGTACCATTTTGTATTTAGATAACAAATAAATAAAAATATAAACACCTAAATTATGAGGGAATTAATGTCAGTTGATAAGAACCTGTTACTAATGATTAGCATGAACGTGTGTTAGATAAACACTTCATTTAACTGTAGACTAAGAAAATAAATTACAATATCAAAAACAAACTCTTCAGTCTTTAGTTACCATGGCAACGGGAAGTGTCGGATGCATTCACGTTTTAACCCAACGTGTCCTTTATAACAATTTAGGAAGAGTCTCACAATTTGGGGAAAATCGAACGAATCTGTTGAAGCAGGGATCGAAAGTATAATACAAGTAGAAGGTAACATACATTGTGCCCCTTTCTTGGGATGTGTAGAGTTAAGACACAGTCCAATCTTGCATGCGATGGAGGAAAACGCTTTAACCCCACTTCTTTTCCGAGGTTTTTTGACGAATTTGCAACAAGTTGGTATTCGTTTAAAACAAAAATCGATTTTTAACTTTTTGGCCCGAATTATTCGAGTCATTAGTAGAACAATTTGAGTCCGGGCTGAAAATAAAGAATTAACAGTATACAAACGTTTGAAATCGTTTACACGTGTGGAATATCACGAGCGCATTGGTGGTTGTCATGTGCCTTAGGATAATAAATTATCATCTTCTCTTTTGTATTATCGAATCATATACATTTAGTGCATACGTTGCATCTCCCAATATAATTTCAATTTCTCGAGTGCATTTATATTGCATCGAGGTCAATATTTATACGAAAGTCAATTAAAGTGGAAGAGGTGAACACTTTGCAAATCCGGGGGACCAATTTCATGAACTTTGTGTGCGCTGTATTATATATCTAATTTTTGACTTTCTTTGTTTCTAACAATGTTAAAAAAAACGATGAGTTTTACAGAAAGCTGAGATTATAATTGTTTTATATCAGGTGTTTCAGTTGGTGCACGAGTAGCATGAGCAAAAGCCGTTGTGAAGCTACTTAGGCTCCATATACTCGCGTACAGCTCATTTGTCAATTCGTACAATTGCGCGCTTTCTGAACGTAAAGTGACCCCCAAAATGGATATGATACCAAAATAATCGCGTTTATAGTCGAAATATAATTAATATAAACAGACGGCTATATAGCATCTGATCGGTCAATTACAATTCAAAGTATCTGCCTAAAGATAATCGACCCGTTTGTGTCGATATCACTCAGTCCAATTTGCATGTTGGTATTTTGTTAAAATTAAATTTTCCTGTAATAACATAATCATACCTACCATTGAATATGCATGTTTAGTATTATACGTTTGTGTATACGCATTACGATTTGGGTGGAACCCAATACAATGTTATTATACAGACGATGCATCAACACGATTAAATACTGTCATTTGTATTCCAATATCACACAACAGATTGACTCAGATATGGCAAACCAAAAATGAAACTACTGAAGCATACACCGTTCTTCATACAAAAAAATAAAAATAATATGGTGAGAAAGTACATGTATAAAATATCGCTTCAAGTAGTAACTTGGTAAATTTGTATCAAACGTTTGATCTAACGATATGCCCGTGCCCCCTCTTAATGCCCCCCCCCCCCCCCCCCCCCCCATCCGCGATTTTTTGTATTACTCCAAAACGCGGTAAGATGACGCGCCGCTGCTTGGTGATTTGTTTTTTGTTGGGTCTTGCGCATATTTAAAAAAAAATTGAACATTGTTATATGGTATTGCGTCTCTGGGTTTGCATACCATCGTCATATTCATCATTGTATTCGGCATAACTACTCCAGTGTAACCTTTCTACAAGCTCCCTTTCAATCGTGGCACTTCAGAGTTAGTATGAAGTATTTATATTGTTATAATGCTATTTACACAAGATTACACCTTCTAGAACATAGACGATGGGATTTGTGAGATATTTGATAGGTATAGGGGCCCATTATGCCCGTTAAGTCACTGTGGAGGTAACCTTGACATGGGTAAGCAAACGCGCTACAATACACGATAATGTGTGTATGCAATGTGTTCAATGTTCACCCTGTAAAACTGACATTTTGTTCTCATAATGTCTATATTAATCATAATTAAAGGGGTAGTTAATTTTTGGTAAGGGTGAACTGTAGTAGCCAAAACCTGCACAGTAACATTATAAACTAATAGTTATAACTCTACCATGCTCGAAAGGTATACAAAATTGCAAAATTACAAAAAGTAAAAAGTCCGTTATCATTCAAAAACAGCCTTTTTAAAAAGGTATTGGTTTTAACCATTTTTCATACTAAATTATGCATGTGATGTTTCATTATTATAATGATTAAATAGAGAGATCATCAACAACTATTTTAAAAACGCTTTTGAATTTTTGGGAAAAAGTGCAAGCATTAAAAAAAAAAAATGTTTAATCATCTAATTATTTGGGCCCCAAATATTTATAAGATCAGATATATTTATTGATATTACAGCCGTTTCTGGGTCGATTTTGACCAAATAAAGTTCATTCTGCCATTAAAATTACATGTTCTCTCAAATTCAACAGTCAGTTTTTCATTACCTCACAACATTTTTTTGATGTGCAGCACCCTCTCTACCAAAACTAAACTACCCCTTTAAACCCATCAGCATATCGTAATAACCAAGGTATCATAACGAATACATCAAAACTTTACTACATTACTTGTTGTAATGATTATTATTGTCATTGCTGTTGTACTATTTTGGCTTTAGAAAATAAATAAATGAATACCAAACATAATTCAAGGAAACTAATTTTGGTTTATGATGAGCTGTTACTAATGATTTACCTAATATTGTGTTAGAAAAAAGCAACATTTAATATAACTTGATTACTAAGAAAAAAACTAATCGAATCATGCACCTCAGTGTTTAGTTACCATGGCAACGAAAAGTGGCCGATGCATTCACGTCCCATACGAAATGTTATTAATAAGATAATAATAATACTATAAACCTTTATAAGGACAAGTTATACACCGTGCTGAAAATCGATCGAGAACTGTTGAAGCAGTTATCTCAAGTATAACACCTACATGGGGGGGGGGGGGGGGGGGAGGGGGTGGTGCGTGCTAGTGATGTATACTATTTTAATGTTAAGCCACAGTCCAATCTTGAATTGCATTTCGATGGATTGTAGACGCTACACTAAATATTGTTTTGAGTAAGATAATGAAAAACTGAGTGTCAAGTTCGAAAGTGCATGCAATTTTAATGACAGAATAATCTTTATTTGGTAAAAAATGGTTTAGAAATGGCTGAACTATCCATAACCATAACCGTTTGTAATAATTGTGGGGCCACACAGTTATTCCATAATTTTGAACCAGCCGTTAGCAAAATTTAAAAATGCTTCCTCTTTCAAATTCAAACCGAAAACTCAATGAAAATCCTATAGTATGCATATTGTACCTCTTCTGAAAGCTGAGAACATACTGAGCATGAAAGGTTAATTTTGAAGCCCTAACACCGCCCAGAAAACAATTAAAAGCAAATTTAAACTCTTATTCTGAACCCCAATTTTCGCCGTTTGACGGCGATTTGGTGCAGAGAAATTAGATGACGTCACAGGTTGACTAGGCCCAAACCACCCCGCGTACGGCGGCCGCGGACGGTAGAGCGGTAGTACCATAGTACCCTTTGCCTCCCCCAACGTCCCCCAGTCCAGCTCGCGCGAGTTATGCTGCCCTGCTCAATCGATAGAACGCCGTCCTTGTCAATGTCATTTTTCTTGTTAGATTCGACCTCATATCTGCAAAATCGGAGAATGGTGGAAATGTCTGAAGGAAGTGAAGATTTCAGGCATGGTTTTGAGGTGGAAATCGCGAGTTCGCCATTCAGTATCGACAAAGTTGAATTCGAGTCGCAAAGTCGGGAAAAGGTGCATGGCGTATGGTAGATCGACATAACTATCACTTTCATGGCCTCTTTGACTTTGACATTATATTGTATTTTTCTCTGTCGGCATTCTAAGCCGACAGTGAAAAATAACAATAATAATGTCGAAGAGGCCATGAAAGTGATAGATTTATCGATCTGGCGTATGCTGCGGCAATTGTATAGCGAATTGCACCATGTCCATGCACTAGTTTGCCGGGAAAAATGCTGGGGGAAAGGGCGCATTGAAACCGCACTCCGGTGTCGGCACGCTACCCCGCTAGCTGGCCGTGCCGCGCTCGTGAAGAGTACCCTACGAAACACAAATGTAACGTACCCAAAATCAACTAAATCTTCAAAAATTGCTCAAATAATGGTCATGATTTCAAAGTAGTTATCTTTTTTACCTGTTTTGTGTAACTACTTTGAAATCATGACCATTATTTGAGCAATGGTCGAAGATTTAGTTGTTTTTGGGTACGTTACATTAATTTGTTTCGTATGGTACTCTTCACGAGCGAGTCACGGGCAGCGTAGCGTGCCGACACCGGGGTGCGGGTACAATAGTGAACTAGCGCCAAAAGTCTCCCAAATCCCCGTTATCATTGTCGCTGTCTGATGAATCATTCCTGTCCTCTTCTTCATCTTCTTCGGAAAAATCCATTGCGAAACTCAGTTCGAGAGTATTTTCCTCCATTTTCCTCGAAATAAAACTGTCGAGCTCGATCGTACGTTATCAAAAAGCAATATACACAACACATGCAGTACATACAATGCACGCGCGTCGCTTTGCTTGATCAGCTGATCGGCCGGGCCCATTCAACCGGTGACGTCACGATTTTCAGCCGATCGTTGAGCGAATTTCAGTCAACGAGATGGCTCTCTTTTGCCCCATTTTCGAAGACTTTTTAAGTCAAATTTCAACATCTATATCGAGGATTAAGTTAATATCCTTAGAAAAAGTAACATTTCCTTCACAAACATACCAAATTTTGCCAATTTGAAAGTCAACGAGAGTTCGGTTTAACAAACGAGGTTGTTGAATAGTTTTTGATTATCTCTGTATCTAATCACCTTTTCAACAAGATATAACATTTCCATTTTTTATTTTAAATGGCTGCAACATTTGGATTTTAGAAAGCGCCCTCTTGAGTTTTAATTGCTCTTTTTGAATGATAACAGGTGTAACATTGTGTATGTTTCGGTTACTTAAATTCAGTTTTACCAAAACTGTACGCTCTTTACCAAACTCAACTATCCCATAAAAAAAAAATAAAAAAATAGAACTTTTGGGCCGAAGTATCATGCCGCCATGCATGAATCTAAACATTTACCCAAGCATTGTATTCAAATGAGGGCCATTCTGTCATTGATATCATACAATTTAATACATCAACGATTAATATTTCTGAAATATTTATCAACCCTTATTTGCTGAGTGTTTACATTAAAGCGATAATCTTAATTCGAGAAGTGCGGTGCTTGTCCTCCCAATTGTAATATAGTTAACACATATGATCAATATGTTTTGCGATCCCCGTAGAGTTAACACGTGCCCACCAGGTTCCCGTTCGTAATGGGTTAGGACCTGCTCCTCACTAGAAGTTTGTTTTTGTTGACCCAGTTCAGTCTCTTCTGTCACCCCACAAAACCCTGGGGACAATCTCAAGTCGGATCAGAACATCGGCATTTAAACCGTAGAAGTCTCTTTTGATCACATGCCAAGTCGTCACTACCTGATGTATTGTATCGACCCTATAACATGTATAAAGCAAAATCTAGTTGGGCCTTCCCTGCCCACGGGAGGATGGGGAGGGGGCGTAGCGCCCCCTTTCCAGTACCTTTACTATTGTATCTTCCATTTATTTGTTTTGCACTTATTGTCAAGCATGTGAAAACAGGTTGCCATCATAACCTTTTCTAAGGTCACAGGGGTGTTGATCCTGGGGGGGGGGGGGGGAGTGGGGGGGGGGGGGGGGGGGCAGGGGGGGCGGTCGCCCCCCCCCCCCCCAATGAAAATATTGCGGGGGCGAAGATATCATTTCGCCCCCCCCCCCCCAATAATTCCGAAAATGAGGAATAAAAAAATCGAGTGATATAATGCCAAAGAGGGGAAAGACACATTTATCAATAATTAATCTTCAAAATAGCCGTTTTTTAGTTTGAAAAGTACTGTAAATCTCTTTTTTTGCACGCGCGCTTCGCGCGCATACAGTTTCTCATATTGCAAGTTTCATTTGGGTTGCTGGAACTCACCTTTTGAAATGTGTTGGGCAGCGTAATTTCTCAAACGCACACCTCAAACGAAGTTTATTAAACCCTCATCTATAGATAGCACACCGTCACAGAAAATGAAACAATCTTGGTACATATGCGCTGAACGCAAATCAAATTGGAATATCATGTCCCCCACATTTGAAAAAGGAGCAGATTGTCCCCTCCCTTTTTCATTATGTATGTTTGGTTCCATACCTATATACTTCATATTACGTGAAATTTCTGTCTCAGGTGTGCACCAAATTGCACAATTTCACGCCCCCCAAAATACACAAGCTCCCTACTGTGGGAGGGGGATACCCCCTCCCACACCCTCCCCCGCTCGGTCGCTTCGCTTCCTCGCAATGTCTCCCCTACACTTCTGAGAAATTGTTGACGCCCTTGCTTAGTTTCATGGGATCCCAATGCCCTAGACTATATCGATGGCTCTATAGTATACATGATCACGTGGATCCATCTCACGCAAGGCTCAGTCTTTTCCTCGCTATGCCCTTTAAAAATACGTTATGAGTAGGTTCACTATTTTTATACAATTTTAACACCAATGCTAGGAGCAAATATCTGAAATCTAAAAGCTCCCGGGGGCTCCGCCCCCTGGACCCCCATTATTGTCCCCAAATGTGGGTGCCCCCCCCCCAAGTCAGGTCTTCGAGCCATCAAGACACTTTCAATGATCGCATAATAAAACTTCCGGGCATGCCAATGTGGGGCTTTTAGCTCTCTCAGTGGTCACTCTGGAAATGTTTTCAAATTTCGCCTGATATACAAATTTATATAGGTATATTTATATTCTAAGCAGTATTTGATGTAATAATTATTATTATTACTGTTTTTTGTACCATTTTGTATTTAGATAACAAATAAATAAAAATATAAACACCATATGAGGGAATTAATGTCAGTTGATAAGAACCTGTTACTAATGATTAGCATGAACGTGTGTTAGATAAACACTTCATTTAACTGTTGACTAAGAAAATAAATTACAATATCAAAAACAAACTCTTCAGTCTTTAGTCGCCATGGCAACGGGAAGTGTCGGATGCATTCACGTTTTAACCCAACGTGTCCTTTATAACAATTTAGGAAGAGTCTCACAATTTGGGGAAAATCGAACGAATCTGTTGAAGCAGGGATCGAAAGTATAATACAAGTAGAAGGTAACATACATTGTGCCCCTTTCTTGGGATGTGTAGAATTAAGACACAGCCCAATCTTGCATGCGATGGAGAAAAACGCTATAACCCCACTTCCATTCCGAGGTTATTTACGAATTTGCAACAAGTTGGTATTCATTTAAGAAAAAAAATCGATTTGAACTTGTTAGCTCAAATTATCCGAGTCATAACTGGCATAACTTGTGTCCGGGCAAAAAAAAAAGAATTCCTAGTAACCGGTTCATCCCTATAACCAGGTTCTATGATTATGTTTGTTCCCATGCATGAATCTAAACATTTACCCAAGCTTTGTAATCAAATGAGGGCCACTCGGTCATTGATATCATACAATTTAATACATCAACGATTAATATTTTCTGAAATATTTATCAACCCTTATTTGCTGAGTGTTTACTTTTAAAGCGATAATCTTAAATCGAGAAGTGCGGTGCTTGTCCTCCCAATTGCAATATAGTTAACACATATGATCAATATGTTTTGCGATCCCCATAGAGATAAAGATAACCTTACTAATTTTTACTGAAAACTTTACTACATTACTTGTTGTAATGATTATTATTGTCATTGCTGTTGTACTATTTTGGCTTTAGAAAGAAAAGAAAAAATGAATACCAAACATAATTCAAGGAAACTAATTTTGGTTTATGATAAGCTGTTACTAATGATTTACCTAATATTGTGTTAGAAAAAAGCAACATTTAATATAACTTGATTACTAAGAAAAAAAATAATCGAATCATGCACCTCAGTGTTTAGTTACCATGGCAACGAAAAGTGGCCGATGCATTCACGTCCCATACGAAATATTATTAATAAGATAATAATAATACTATACACCTTTATAAGGACAAGTCATACACCGTGCTGAAAATCGATCGAGAACTGTTGAATCAGTTATCTCAAGTATAACACCTACATGGGGGGGGGGGGGGGGGGGGGGGGGGGTGGTGCGTGCTAGTGATGTATACTATTTTAATGTTAAGCCACAGTCCAATCTTGAATTGCATTTCGATGGATTGTAGACGCTACACTAAATATTGTTTTGAGTAAGATAATGAAAAACTGAGTGTCAAGTTCGAAAGAGCATGCAATTTTAATGACAGAATAATCTTTATTTGGTAAAAAATGGTTTAGAAATGGCTGAACTATCCATAACCATAACCGTTTGTAATAATTGTGGGGCCACACAGTTATTCCATAATTTTGAACCAGCCGTTAGCAAAATTTAAAAATGCTTCCTCTTTTCAAAATTTAACAAACGAGGTTGTTGAATAGTTTTTGATTATCTCTCTATCTAATCACCTTTTCAACAAGATATAACATCTACATTTTTTATTTTAAATTGCTCTTTTTGAATGATAACAGGATTTTCACTTAGTTATTTGTTATGTTGTAATTCCTTTCGAGCATGGTGGAGTTATAACTATTAGTTTGTAATGTTTATGTAATTGTGTATGTTTCGGTTACTTAAATTCAGTTTTACCAAAACTGTACGCTCTTTACCAAAACTCAACTATCCCATACCAAAAAAAAAAAAATTGAACTTTTGGGCCGAAATATCATGCCGTCATGCATGAATCTAAACATTTACCCAAGCATTGTATTCAAATGAGGGCCATCCTGTCAGTGATATCATACAATTTAATACATCAACGATTAATATTGTCTGTATTTTATCAACCCTTATTTGCTGAGTGTTTACATTTAAAGCGATAATCTTAAATCGAGAAGTGCGGTGCTTGTCCTCCCAATTGCAATATAGTTAACACATATGATCAATATGTTTTGCGATCCCCATAGAGATAACACGTGCTCACCAGGTTCCCGTTCGTAATGGGTTAGGACCTGCTCCTCACTAGAAGTTTGTTTTTGTTGACCCAGTTCAGTCTCTTCTGTCACCCCCAAAAAAACCTGGGGACAATCTCAAGTCGCATCAGAACATCGGCATTTAAACCGTAGAAGTCTCTTTTGATCACATGCCAAGTCGTCACTACCTGATGTATTGTATCGACCCTATAACATGTATAAAGCAAAATCTAGTTGGGCCTTCCCTGCCCACGGGAGGATGGGGAGAGGGCGTAGCGCCCTCTTTCCAGTACCTTTACTATTGTATCTTCCATTTATTTGTTTTGCACTTATTGTCAAGCATGTGAAAACAGGTTGCCATCATAACCTTTTCCGAAGGTCATCATATGAGGGTGCAATTTACGATAATAATAGTATGATGAAAACAATCAAATTCTGTAATTTATACCATTACCGAGTTGTTTTCGCCTGATATACAAATTTATATAGGTATATTTATATTCTAAGCAGTATTTGATGTAATAATTATTATTATTACTGTTTTTTGTACCATTTTGTATTTAGATAACAAATAAATAAAAATATAAACACCATATGAGGGAATTAATGTCAGTTGATAAGAACCTGTTACTAATGATTAGCATGAACGTGTGTTAGATAAACACTTCATTTAACTGTTGACTAAGAAAATAAATTACAATATCAAAAACAAACTCTTCAGACTTTAGTCGCCATGGCAACGGGAAGGGTCGGATGCATTCACGTTTTAACCCAACGTGTCCTTTATAACAATTTAGGAAGAGTCTCACAATTTGGGGAAAATCGAACGAATCTGTTGAAGCAGGGATCGAAAGTATAATACAAGTAGAAGGGAATACATTGTGCCCCTTTCTTGGGATGTGTAGAATTAAGACACAGTCCAATCTTGCATGCGATGGAGAAAAACGCTATAACCCCACTTCCATTCCGAGGTTATTTACGAATTTGCAACAAGTTGGTATTCATTTAAAACAAAAATCGATTTGAACTTGTTAGCCCAAATTATCCGAGTCATAACTGGCATAACTTGTGTCCGGGCTAAAAAAAAAAGAATTCCTAGTAACCGGTTCATCCCTATAACCAGGTTCTATGATTATGTTTGTTCCCATGCATGAATCTAAACATATTTACCCAAGCTCATTCAAATGAGGGCCACTCGGTCATTGATATCATACAGTTTAATACATGAACGATTAATATTGTCTGTATTTTATCAACCCTTATTTGCTGAGTGTTTACATTTAAAGCGATAATCTTAAATCGAGAAGTGCGGTGCTTGTGCTCCCAAATTGTAATATAGTTAACACATATGATCAATATGTTTTGCGATCCCCATAGAGATAACACGTGCCCACCAGGTTCCCGTTCGTAATGGGTTAAGACCTGCTCCTCACTAGAAGCACTGGACGTTTGTTTTTGTTGACCCAGTTCGGTCTCTTCTGTCACCCCACAAAACACTGGGGACAATCTCAAGTCGGATCAGAACATCGGCATTTAAACCGTAGAAGTCTCTTTTGATCACATGCCAAGTCGTCACTACCTGATGTATTGTATCGACCCTATAACATGTATAAAGCAAAATCTAGTTGGGCCTTCCCTGATCACCGGAGATGGGGAGGGGGCGTAGCGCCCCCTTTCCAGTACCTTTACTTTTGTATCTTCCATTTATTTGTTTTGCATTCATTGTCAAGCATGTGAAAACAAGTTGACATCATAACCATTTCTGAAGGTCATCATATGAGGGGGCAATTTACGATGATAATATTATGATTAAGAAATCAAATTCTGTAATTTATAACATTACCGAGTAGTTTTCGCCAGATAGACAAATTTATATAGGTATATTTATATTCTAAGGCTTGTCTAAGCAGTATTGTGCAAGATAACACCTTATAGAACATAGACCATAACATTTCTGAGGTATTTGATGGGTCCGGGGCCCATAATGCCCGCAGATACATTGTGGAGGGGACCTTCTCATTGATAAGTAAACGCCATGTATACGATTCATGGTAATCATGTGTATATTCGAATTTTCAAATGTATACCCTAGAAACTTGATTCAAAGTTAAATATTAAATATCATACAAAATACATGTAAACATTATTTGTTGTAATGATTATTAGTATTATTATTATTGTTTTTTCTTACCATTTTTTATTTAGAAAACAAATAAATAAATATAAAACACCATAATTATTAGGGAATTAATTTCAGTTGATAAGAACCTGTTACTAATAATTAGCATGAACGTGTGTAAGATAAACAGTTCATTTAACTGTTGACTAAGAAAATAAATTACAATATCAAAAACAAACTCTTCAGTCTTTAGTTGCCATGGCAACGGGAAGTGTCAGATGTATTCACGTTTTA
This sequence comes from Echinarachnius parma, assembly GCA_037951105.1. NCBI lineage: Eukaryota > Metazoa > Echinodermata > Echinoidea > Clypeasteroida > Echinarachniidae > Echinarachnius > Echinarachnius parma. The sequence continues at coordinate 10,873 of JBAMJV010004897.1, read as the reverse complement.
ACCCAACGTGTCCTTTATAACAATTTAGGAAGAGTCTCACAATTTGGGGAAAATCGAACGAATCTGTTGAAGCAGGGATCGAAAGTATAATACAAGTAGAAGGTAACATACATTGTGCCCCTTTCTTGGGATGTGTAGAGTTAAGACACAGTCCAATCTTGCATGCGATGGAGGAAAACGCTTTAACCCCACTCTTTTCCGAGGTTTTTTGACGAATTTGCAACAAGTTGGTATTCGTTTAAAACAAAAATCGATTTTTAACTTTTTGGCCCGAATTATTCGAGTCATTAGTAGAACAATTTGAGTCCGGGCTGAAAAGAAAGAATTAACAGTATAAAAACGTTTGAAATCGTTTACACGTGTGGAATATCACGAGCGCATTGGTGGTTGTCATGTGCCTTAGGATAATAAATTATCATTTTCTCTTTTGTATTATCGAATCATATACATTTAGTGCATACGTTGCATCTCCCAATATAATTTCAATTTCTCGAGTGCATTTATATTGCATCGAGGTCAATATTTATACGAAAGTCAATTAAAGTGGAAGAGGTGAACACTTTGCAAATCCGGGGGACCAATTTCATGAACTTTGTGTGCGCTGTATTATATATCTAATTTTTGACTTTCTTTGTTTCTAACAATGTTAAAAAAAAACGATGAGTTTTACAGAAAGCTGAGATTATAATTGTTTTATATCAGGTGTTTCAGTTGGTGCACGAGTAGCATGAGCAAAAGCCGTTGTGAAGTTACTTAGGCTCCATATACTCGCGTACAGCTCATTTGTCAATTCGTACAATTGCGCGCTTTCTGAACGTAAAGTGACCCCCAAAATGGATACCAAAATAATCGCGTTTATAGTCGAAATATAATTAATATAAACAGACGGCTATATAGCATCTGATCGGTCAATTACAATTCAAAGTATCTGCCTAAAGATAATCGACCCGTTTGGGTCGATATCACTCAGTCCAATTTGCATGTTGGTATTTTGTTAGAATTAAATTTTCCTGTAATAACATAATCATACCTATCATTGAATATGCATGTTTAGTATTATACGTTTGTGTATACGCATTACGATTTGGGTGGAACCCAATACAATGTTATTATACAGACGATGCATCAACACGATTAAATACTGTCATTTGTATTCCAATATCACACAACAGATTGACTCAGATATGGCAACCCAAAAATGAAACTACTGAAGCATACACCGTTCTTCATACAAAAAAAAAAAATAATATGGTGAGAAAGTACATGTATAAAATATCGCTTCAAGTAGTAACTTGGTAAATTTGTATCAAACGTTTGATCTAACGATATGCCCGTGCCCCCTCTTAATGCCCCCCCCCCCCCCCCCCCCCCTCCCCATCCGCGATTTTTTGTATTGCTCCAAAACGCGGTAAGATGACGCGCCGCTGCTTGGTGATTTGTTTTTTGTTGGGTCTTGCGCATATTTAAAGCAAATTTGAACATTGTTATATGGTATTGCGTCTCTGGGTTTGCATACCATCGTCATATTCATCATTGTATTCGGCATAACTACTCCAGTGTAACCTTTCTACAAGCTCCCTTTCAATCGTGGCACTTCAGAGTTAGTATTTATATTGTTATAATGCTATTTACACAAGATTACACCTTCTAGAACATAGACGATGGGATTTGTGAGATATTTGATAGGTATAGGGGCCCATTATGCCCGTTAAGTCACTGTGGAGGTAACCTTCACATGGGTAAGCAAACGCGCTACAATACATGATAATGTGTTCAATGTGCACCCTGTAAAACTTACATTTTGTTCTCATAATGTCTATATTAATCATAATTAAAGGGGTAGTTAATTGTTGGTAAGGGTGAACTGTAGTAGCCAAAACCTGCACAGTAACATTATAAACTAATAGTGATAACTCTACCATGCTCGAAAGGTATACAAAATTGCGAACGACTAAGTAAAAAGTCCGTTATCATTCAAAAACAGCCATTAAAACCCAAGAGGGCGCTTTTTTAAAAGGCATTGGTTTTAACCTTTTTTTAATACTAAATTATGCATGTGATGTTTCATTATTATAATGAATAAATAGAGAGATCATCAACAACTATTTAAAAAACGCTTTTGAATTTTTTTGAAAAAGTGCAAGCATTTAAAAAACATTTTTTTTTAATCATCTAATTATTTGGGCCCCAAATAATTATAAGATCAGATATATTTATTGATATTACAGCCGTTTCTGGGTCGATTTTGACCAAATAAAGTTTATTCTGCCATTAAAATTACATGTTCTCTCAAATTCAACAGTCAGTTTTTCATTACCTCACACAAAAAAATTGATGTGCAGCGCCCTCTCTACCAAAACTAAACTACCCCTTTAACCCCATCAGCATATCGTAATAACCAAGGTATCATAACGAATACATCAAAACTTTACTACATTACTTGTTGTAATGATTATTATTGTCATTGCTGTTGTACTATTTTGGCTTTAGAAAATAAATAAATGAATACCAAACATAATTCAAGGAAACTAATTTTGGTTTATGATAAGCTGTTACTAATGATTTACCTAATATTGTGAAAAAGCAACATTTAATATAACTTGATTACTAAGAAAAAACTAATCGAATCATGCACCTCAGTGTTTAGTTACCATGGCAACGAAAAGTGGCCGATGCATTCACGTCCCATACGAAATGTTATTAATAAGATAATAATAATACTATAAACCTTTATAAGGACAAGTCATACACCGTGCTGAAAATCGATCGAGAACTGTTGAAGCAGTTTATCTCAAGTATAACACCTACATGGGGGAGGGGGGGGGGGGGGGTGGTGCATGCTAGTGATGTATACTATTTTAATGTTAAGCCACAGTCCAATCTTGAATTGCATTTCGATGGATTGTAGACGCGACACTAAATATTGTTTTGTATAAGATAATGAAAAACTGAGTGTCAAGTTCGAAAGAGCATGCAATTTTAATGACAGAATAATCTTTATTTTGTAAAAAATGGTTTAGAAATGGCTGAACTATCCATAACCATAACCGTTTGTAATAATTGTGGGGCCACACAGTTATTCCATAATTTTGAAACAGCCGTTAGCAAAATTAAAAAATGCTTCCTCTTTTCAAAATTTAACAAACGAGGTTGTTGAATAGTTTTTGATTATCTCTCTATCTAATCACCTTTTCAACAAGATATAACATCTACATTTTTTATTTTAAATGGCTGCAACATTTGGATTTTTAGAAAGCGCCGTCTTGAGTTTTAATTGCTCTTTTTGAATGATAACAGGATTTTCACTTAGTTATTTGTTATGTTGTAATTACTTTCGAGCATGGTGGAGTTATAACTATTAGTTTGTAATGTTTATGTAATTGTGTATGTTTCGGTTACTTAAATTCAGTTTTACCCAAACCGTACGCTCTTTACCAAAACTCAACTATCCCATACAAAAAATTAAAAAAATTGAACTTTTGGGCCGAAGTATCATGCCGCCATGCATGAATCTGTCATTGATATCATACAATTTAATACATCAACGATTAATATTTTCTGAAATATTTATCAACACTTATTCACTGAGTGTTTACATTTAAAGCGATAATCTTAATTCGAGAAATGCGGTGCTTGTCCTCCCAATTGTAATATAGTTAACACATATGATCAATATGTTTTGCGATCCCCGTAGAGATAACACGTGCCCACCAGGTTATGCGTTAGGACCTGCTCCTCATTAGAAGTTTGGTTTTGTTGACCCAGTTCAGTATACAAATGATGCGCAGGTATGAGTGGGTCGGTAGGAATTGTTTGCACAAGGTAACTATGGAACTGTTAAACCCACGAGGCGAAGCCGAGTGGGTTTAGACTAGTTTCCATAGTTACCGCGTGCAAACAATTCCACCGACCCACGAAATAAACTTGCGCATCATCTGTTTTATAGAATGGGCATTGTTACGCCCCCCAAAAAGTCAAAATATTAACAATTAGAAAAATTACCGGATGCATGAAATAATTTTACCGGACGCATGAAATTGTTTACCGGACGCATGAAATTTTTTACCGGACGCATGATTTTTTTACCGGACGCATGAAATTTTTACCGGACGCATGAAATTTTTACCGGACGCATGATTTTTTTACCGGACGCATGACTTTTCATGCATCCAGTACAATTAATTGTCTGCACGAATTTTGCTCTCAACCAATCAGATTGCAGGGATTTATCAACCCATTCTATAATCTCTTCTGTCACCCCACAAAACCCTGGGGGACAATCTCAAGTCGGATCAGAACATCGGCATTTAAACCGTAGAAGTCTCTTTTGATCACATGCCAAGTCGTCACTATCTGATATTTTGTAATGACCCTATATGTGTATAAAGCAAAATCTAGTTGGGCCTTCCCTGCCCACGGGAGGAGGGGAGGGGGCGTAGCGCCCCCTTTCCAGTACCTTTACTTTTGTATCTTCCATTTATTTGTTTTGCACTCATTGTCAAGCATGTAAAAACAAGTTGCCATCATAACCATTTATGAAGGTCATCATATGAGGGTGCAATTTACGATAATAATAGTATGATGAAAACAATCAAATTCTGTAATTTATACCATTACCGAGTTGTTTTCGCCTGATATACAAATTTATATAGGTATATTTATATTCTAAGCAGTATTGTGCAATATAACACCTTATAGAACAGAGACCATACCATGTCTGAGGCATGTTATGGGGTCCGGGGCCCATTATGCCCGCAGATACATTGTGGGATGACCTTCTCATTGATAAGTACCGGTAAACGCCATACGATTCATGGTAATGGGTATATTCAAATTTTTAAATGTTTACCCTAGAAACTTGATTCAAAGTGAAATATTACATCTCAACCTGTCTGTAGTCATCATGATGAACGCCACTAGCATATCGTTATAGCCAAAATATCATAAAAAATACATCTAAACATTATGTTGTAATAATAATTATTATTATTGTTTTTCGTAACATTTTGTATTTTGCAAATAAATAAATAAAAAGGGAGGGGGGTTTAGGGGGTTTAACCCCCCCCCCCCTTTAATTTATCAGTGAAAAAAGTGAGATAAAAATCACTTCCGGGAGTTCAAAATAGCCCCAAAATCGCCGCTTCGCCGCTATCGATGAAAAAAGTGAAAAAAAACACTTACGGGGGTTCAAAATAGCCCACAAAAAAGTGGACGAGGCTCCGCATCGTTTTTGGGTCAACCCCCCCCCCCCCCCCCCCCCTTGGCAAAAAAAACTAGATCCGCCCCTGATAGTTATAGGTGAGTTTCAGATGCAATAAATATGTCTTCAAATGTGTTTAAACTATCAGACAACGAGCACATGTTGGTATTATTATTAAAGTTCGGATGCTGCAGGTGTCACATTACACAATTTGTCTACAATTCGCCATCGGGAACATGCTCAAATAACGCCATCATCATGGCGGCCATGTTGTCCTATATCTGTATACTAATTTCATGTTTACACCTTGTTTTATGTCTAAAAGTATTGTATATGGCTGGATGAAATCAAACCACAAGATATGTCAATAAACCGTATATCAGAAGTAATTATATCTTATCACTTACCAATGAGTCACCTTGCCAACAACGCATGTGTGTTTAACCTGGTTACTTCTAGATATTTGGTATGCCATAAAGTTACTCATTGTACATCAGACTTGTCGCAAGCAAGGGGTTATACATTAGCGCCTACTGCGTGCCTGTACTGATTGTTGATTGGTTCATTTGCACAATCACAAGAAGACTAGTGTATTCCGGTCTAGCCCGCGAAACTCCCACAGTGGTTCCACACAGTAGTGATTATTCGTCAAAACATCGAAACTACTCGTCTGTTGATACACGCAGTCTGTGTATTGAAGCATCCCCCACCTTGTGAGGTGACATGTACAATCACCCCCCAGGTTTTAGGAAAATACCTTTTTTTTTGTGCGTGTGTGTGTTTGAATGTATGCGTATAAAGTGTGTATGTGTAGGTGTGTGTGATTGTGTGTGTGAGTGGTTTAAAATGTATGAGCTAATTTATACAGAGCGTATCAAAAAAAGCGTTACACTTTTGAACATTTTTCCAAATTACATTTTTATATATTTAGAAGATTTTTCCATGTCGATGGATGCCCAATGGTCTCATCTATCAAATGCCACTAACAAAACAAATTTTCATTCACGCTTGGGCGAACACTGACTGTTTTTGTACAGAGTGTCAAAAATGGCTTGCGCCATTTGAAAGAAGAAGGACAATTAAACCAGCAGACCGAATAAGTACTCCCATTCAAACAAATTGCTCTTTGCCATAAATTTAAGATTATTTTATGATAGTGTACTCATTTTGTGGCAATTTTTATGCCTCCGCCAACGAAGTGGCCGGAGGCATTATGTTTTCGGGTTGTCCGTCCGTCCGTAAGTACGTCCGTCCGTCCGTCCGTACGTACGTCCCGTTTTCGTTCTCGCGATATCTCAAGAACCAATTGACAGATCAATTTCAAACTTGGTATTAGTGTACATATTGGGGGGACAATGATCTGATTAGATTTTGGGGTTCATGAGGTCAAAGGTCAAGGTCATATGACTCAATATATGTTCAAAAATACCTTGTTCTCGCGATATCTCAAGAACCGGTTGACGGATCAATTTCAAACTTGGTATGAGTGTACATATCGGGGTGCCACTGATCTGATTAGATTTAGGGGGTCGTGAGGTCAAAGGTCAAGGTCACAGGGACTCTAAATATGTATGCGATAAATTGCTTGTAATGCAAATTTTCCAAGAAACTGAATGTCAGATTTCAATCAAACTCGGTACTTGAATGTATCAAAAAGAGTCCAACGTAGCCATAAAATGTTGGGGTCTTGAGTTGAGGTCCAAGGTCACGGACTTATTATAACATGCAAAAAGCTGGAAATATGCCAAAATCCTCAAGAATAAATGTCAGATGTTCAATCGAAACTTGGTACCTGAATGTTTTTAGGGAGCCATCAAAGATTGGGGTCAAGGTCAAGGTCACAGTGACTCGAATATATGAAAAATATCTGAAAAATATTTAAAAATTAAATCAGTGCACTGTTAATTTGGGCTTGATATTAAAATCCGCGTGGTATGCGGAGCTCCATAATTTTCGATGTGCGCCAATCGACAGATCCATCTAGTCTATCATAATTTAAATTGAGTTCCTTGCTTTATCCGATGGGTTAGAAATAAATAAGCCATAGATTGATAGATAATAAAAAGATTTGCATCGTTTAATGGACAAAATTTACCAGCCTGTCCTCATTAAACGATGCAAATCCTTTCATTGAGTGTGACACAATACAAAAGAATGACCCAGAAGCATGCATGAACGAATATTCATGATGATAGATTGATGGGGCTGTTTGGATTGATGGATGGATTGGATGGATGGATGGATGGATTGGATGGATGGAATGAAAAAAAGGATGATTGATTGATTGATTGATTGATTGAATTGATGGATTGATGATGATGATGAATGGATGGATGGGATGGATGGATTGATTGATTGATTGATTGATTGATTGATTGATTGATTGATTGATTGATTGTTTGATATGATTGATGGATTGATTGGATTGCTGGATTGATTGATGATAGATTGAGCAATTAAATGATGGATTGATGGATGGATGGATGGATTGATTGATCTTCTCATTGATTGATTGATGAATCGGATTGTAATGATTTGAAGATTAATTGATTTTTGTACTTTGAATGAAATGACTGGCATGCCCGTTTTGATTTGTGTCTGTGCTTATAAAAAGGATCTTGAAGTAATTACCCATTATTGATTCTCACCCATGCATATAAAAAACAATGACATCAGTGTAAATTATGATAGAAATTGCCACAAAATTAATACACAATCATAAATATTCGTTAAATGTTATGGCAAAGAGCAATTTGTTTGAATGAGGAGTACTTATTCAGTCTGCTTTGGTTTATAATTGTCCCTCTTCTTTCAATTTGCCGCAAGCCGTTTTTGGACACTCTGTACAAAAAACTGTCAGTGTACGCCCAAGCGAGAAGCAAAATTTGTTTTGTTAGGTGGCACTTGAGTAGATGAGAACCATGGGGCTTCCCATCGACATGAAAAAAATCTTATGAAAATATATAAAACTGTATTTGTTGAAATTTTTTTCAAAAGTGTAACGTTTTTTTGGATACGCCCTGTACAATTCCAAGTTTTGCTGCGAACCGATTAGCTCAGTTAGTTGTGTTAACCTGTGTTATGGTCTGGGTGAGTACGTTTTTTTGCTTTACCGGGCATATGTAGTTCCCCCAGTGCCTACATTGGCATTGATCTGTGCTGCTTGTGTGACGTGCACCAAATTGCACCATTTCAAGTATATTAAATGCAAAATCTTAACCGTTAGGAGGGAGGATTCTCCCTCTCATTGCTATGCCCCAGCCCTCGGTCGATTCCTGTCCCTCGGCACTCATTGTTGCTGTAGGCCTATTGTTGTTGGATTAATACATAAATGTGGCATATGGTTTATGTTTGGACCTTGGATGATAATAAAGATAATATTGTGCGTGTGTTGGGTGCATATTCTTAGTGTGTCAATTGTTTTCTTCGTTGGAAAAATATATTTTAAAGTTCCTGGTCGAATCAAGGCATATCATGCTTACACAGATGATTGGAATCATTTATTGGGGTTTAAACTTAAGCAAATACAAGATAAATAAATTGATTCAATTTAGATTTTAATTTCATGTATAATATTTTGATGTTACACGCCAAACAATTAACAAATGGAATATTAAGGACTGTAAATGAATGTCCGTTTTGTTCTCAACTTGGTGAAAAAATTATATTGAACATTTCTGGTCGATCAAGGCAATATGGGACTTATAGTAACATTGGCAAAATCCTCAAAATAAAATTTTCATTATAGCGTTGTGCCCTGCTCATACCTTTTGTATCGTATTAACAATAAAATCATGGGACAGGTTTCGAGTTTTTTCAAATTTTCCCTTTCGTTACAAAGATTATGTTACGATCGAGTATTCAGATAAGAAAAAACTCCGGGTGAGTTTTTCCTTCTGTGTACAAAGTAGTGACAGTGAGTTATTGAAAATCACTTTTGCATTTTCGTCATATACTTGGCCATGCAATGTCCATTTGACCTTGAACATTTTCCCACATCAATACCCAGTGGACATATGAGGATAACAATAATAGTACATTGCATCAACCATTCATCCACTTTTTGCTACATGTTCAACAAAGTTACTAGATCCCTATTACAGATGATAGGAATCATATATGGTGGGTTTAAACTTAAGCAAATACAAGATAATACATTGAATTCAATTTAATTTATAATTTCATGTATAATATTTTGATCACATACCCAGATAATTTAAATAAATGGAATATTAAGGAAATGTAATGAATGTCCGTTTTTTTCTCAACTTGGTTCATGTGTATCACATGTTCTTTTATTGTTATAAGCATAACTTCCCGTTTTGGAGATTTCTAGGACAATGTTATAAAACAATTTGTGTACGGATAATAGTTTTGTTATAAATTCCAAAAATTACTATTGTTAGTGATATGATTTTAAGAAAACAAACTTAGTTGACTTGTCTTTTAAATTATGCGTTACTATTCATTATATAGATTAATAATCTACTAATGAAAAAATGGAAGGAAGAATTTTAAAAAATGACTTTATTCATACTTTTCGTTTAATTATAGAAAAAAAGATTAACAAATTGAAAAGAATAAACAAAAAACAACGCTTATTTGTAGATCTCTCATGATTGGAATCGAGTTATTAGTTACTTGTGGAAGTGATATGTTATATTTTTTTGTGAATTATATACTGATTTGTTGAAATTTTGAAATAAAGAAGCCCGATGTGGTTACAAAAAAAAAAAAAAAAAATGCTTACACAGATGCAGTCAAACCTTTCTCCCGAATTTCCTATCTAGGTATGCAATAACAGATTTCAATTGATGCAGCACAATTTCAAGTCCAAAAATGCAAAAGGCTTCCCATATGGTGGGAAGGGTGACACACCCTCCCCACTCAGTCGCTAAGCTCCTCGCACTATCTCACTCTCACCCACCCGGCTCATAGTTGGCAAAACTGTGAGTGTGGTTGGGCATGAGCCCCTGCTCCAAAAACAAAAATCGTGAGCCCCCTAGATTCTTTGCCCAATTTGTCCCAATTTTGTCCCTCTTTCCTTTCAATTTGGGCGCAAGCCATTTTTGACCTCTGTACAAAAACTTGTCAGTGTTCGCCCAAGCGTGAACGAAAATTTGTTTGTTAGTGCACTTGAATAGATGAGGACCATGGGGCTTCCATCGACATGAAAAAATCTTATAAATATATAAAAATGGAATGTTGAAATTTTTTTCAAACGTGTAACGTTTTTTTTGATTACGCCGGAACATCCAGAGTTTTTGCTGCGAACGATTAGCCTCAGTTAGTTGTGTAACCTGTTGTATGGTCTGGGGTGAGGTACGTTTTGCTTTACCGGGCATGTAAGTTCCCGTTGTGCCTACATTGCATTTGATCCTGGCTGCTTGTGTGACGTGCCCAAATTGCACCATTTCAAGTATATAAATGCAACATCTTAACCGTAGGAGGAGGATTCCTCCCTCTCATGGCTATGCCCCAGCCCTCGGTCGATTCGCTCCCTCGGCCACTCATTGGTGGCTTGTAGGCTATGTTGTTGGATAAAATAATGTGGGCATATGGTTAATGTTGGACCTGTGTATGATAATAAATATAATATGGTGCGTGTGTTGGGTGCATATTTATTAGTGTGTCATTGTTTTCTTCGTGAGAAATATATTTAAAGTTCTGGTC
>JBAMJV010004896.1:35000-40000 GCA_037951105.1 Echinarachnius parma | reverse complement strand
CATTGTTACGCGTTTCCATTTTTTTTTTTTTAATAGTAAGTTTAGTTCGGTTACAAAATGGTATACATCTATCGCATTTTTTTATATTCGTAAAAATCACTGAATTTGATCATAAATTTCAATACGTTGCCATCAATAATCTGCGCATATAATGCGCGTTTCCGTCTGTTTTCTTGGCGTCATTCAGTTTTAGTGCCAGACGAGTTTTATTGAGACGTCCTACAATGCGTAAACTATTGATGACCTTTTGGCATCCAACATAATATGAACAGTGGTATTTCATTCTAACTCAGGTATTAACGTAATTTACTAAATTGTCATATTCAACATTCTCATTTGTATTGTAAACATAATTATACATTAAGGAAACATAAGGAAACATAAGGAAACTGACCAGAAATATATGATAATTATAAATGAAAAAGAGCAAAGGAAATAGGATTTCCAAGCTGAGTTGGTAGAGCATCGGGCTAGAAATCCAAAGAACTCGGGTTCGAATCACGGAGAAACCCTATTTTCTTGGGTCATTTTAATTTATAAAATATATGTCTTATAATTTTGCCAACGCCAGTATTAGTTTTCAGCCCCCCAAAAAATAAAATAATTAATGCTAGTGGAACGAGCTACAATTCTTCTATTAATTTATGATGATTGAACAGTTATCATTTGAATAAATACATTATGAACTTCTTAACAATTATAACATTTCATCAAATTCAAGATTTTCTAAACTTAATTATATACCTGTCTGGATTCATATAGATATTATTCTATAGACTATAAAAGTCTACACAATAAAACTATTCAATTATAATCAAAAGATTGTATGACAACCCCTGAATTTAATTATTATCCTTCAAAAATGTATTATTAACTTCTTAACAATTATCATATTTCATCAAATTCAAGATTTTCAAAACTAAATTATACACCTGTCTGGATTCAATTATTCTATAGACTATGAAAATCTACACAATCAAACTATTCCATTATAATCAAAGGATTGTATGACTACGCCTGAATTTAATCAGTATCCTTTAGAAGATGAATTATGAACTTCTAAACAATTATCACAGTTCATCATTTTCAAGTTTGTCCAAACTTAAATAAAACCATTAAAGGCGATGAATGAAAGGTCTCCATCATGCAGAGGGAATACCTGTGAAGACCAAAGCAAGTGTTATTCCATAGACTATACAAGTATACACAATAAAACTATTCCATTATACATGTTATAATGAAGGCGTACAAAAACGAACCTCTAACCCTACCTACAGACCTAGATTAAACCATTGTCCAAAAGACTATAAACGTCTAAACACAATAATATTAATATCGATATTATTCTATGGACTATAAAAGTCTACACAATACAACTATTCCATTATAATTAATGAAGGCGTGCAAAACGAACCGATAGACCTAGATTAAACCATTATCCAAAAGACTATAAAATCTAAACACAATAGTTCAAAATCAAGGAGTGAAGAACTAGCCGATAGACCTACCTGTAAACCTAGATTAAGCCATTGTCCGAAAGACTATTTTAAAAAATATAGACACAATAATTGCGATCCGTCAAATTCAAGGACTGTAATAATAACTGTTTATTAGGGAAAACCCGCCTGGGATTAAGTGATTGTTCCATAAAGACTACAAAAGTATACACAATGCTGCACAATTTATTGTATTCCGTCAAATTCATATATATCATTTTAAATAAACTCAAGCCTCATGACATGTATAATGAGTCAGACTGGACTCAGGTATTGTCGCGTACGCTATAAAAGTCGAAACAATAATACTATATTCCATCAAACTCGAAGCCGAGGGATTTGTAACAAAGTCATGATAGATAGCAATTTCATTCTTCGGGAAGTCCAAGGATGACGGAATACACAGTCACAATTATTATTCCAACTACCTGCAATTTTCTTTCATAGAAAAATCTTTGAAATGCTGTCTGTGCCTGGGAGGTAAATGATTAAACTACTCTACAATGTGTATAGCGTCCCTGTTAGCACGGTAAGTGCTCATAATTATATTCCCCTATTCATACCAACAAAATATTCTGCATTTATTCAGTCAAACCTGTCGTAGTGGCCACCTGGCTATAGCAGCCAACCTACCTATTACAGTGGTCATCTGTGATGATCTGTCTACAGTGGCCTCTCTTTTTGTTTTCCTTGGGTGGCCACTATACCCAGGTTTAACTGTACGTGGGCTTAATTCGTTGCCACAATGTGGCGGTTTATAGTCAAATCGGTTTAACTCAGTTTGGTATATGATAATGGGTGTGTTTATCTTCATTTTTAAAGCCAGGAATCTGCGCTATGAAAAATATTGCTGGCTAATTTTACTACAATAGGTTAGCCTGAAACACGTTTCAAAATGGTGACTGTGGACCAAGAAGGTAGAATTAATGCGGATAAACTCACTCTTCGTCTCAATGTTTAATTCTCGTTTCTTACGATATATACGGTATACATATCAAACACAATGATTTACAAAATAAGGGATGGGAACCAGAGGGATCCACAAAACATGTTAAAAAGCAATGCTTGTACAATTGTGGAACCATCAATAAAAGTTCAGACTTGACTTACTTGACTTATGCCGTCCACACCATCGCCTGGATGTGTGATGGCTTCTGTTTCACAATGGCTTGCCACATCTTCCTATCTTCGGTCAATCTTTTGGCTTGAGTTAGGGAATTTATGCGTCTAGTAGCGCAGTCCTCTTTTACACCATCTGTCCACTTTTTGGCTGGTCTTCCTCTTGGTCGGTTCCCATGTATTCTACCGTTGAGGAGTATTTGTGGGTATCTTTGGGGGTCCATTCGATTGACATGTCCAAAGTATCTCAATCTTTTGGTAGTGACTTTATCGGTGATTGTTTCTTCCATATTTAGGTTGTTCCGAATGAATGTGTTCCTGAGCCTGTCTAGTCTGGTAACTCCCATGATTCTCCTGAGGCATGACATCTCAAAAGTGTGTAGTCTATTGGCATCAATCTTTTTGAGGGTCCAGGTTTCAGCACCGTAGAGGAGGATGGACAGCACAAGCACTTTATAAAGTTCTACTTTCGTTGTGCAGCGTATGTCCTTTGATGACCAGATTTGGTTAAGGGCCTGGAATGCTCCGATTGCCTTTCCAATGCGGTTTTGAACCTCTTCTGAACAGGATCCTGTTTGTGAGATTGTCCCTCCCAAGTAGATAAACTTCTCAGCTTGTTTAAGTTTTTCTCCATTTATCCTAATATCAATTAAATGTGGCTGCTTGCTAATTACTTGCACTTCAGTTTTGTTGATGTTGAGTTTCAGGCCAAAGTTTGAACTTCTTCTGTTGACTTCATCTACTAGGGCTTGTAGATTTCCCTCAGTGTCTGCAATCAAGACGATGTCGTCTGCAAATCTTAGATTGTTGATTCTGTGTCCCTGGATCTCTACTCCGATCGGCGTGTCATAGGTGGAATAGAGCATCACAACTTCTAGGAGGATATTAGCGTCTTTTCGCTCTGCGACGCATGTGCGGCGACGGGGGATTTAAATCCGCTGTGACCGTCCCCGTACTCTGGCTACCGTCGCGATCTATTTGCAGTTTCGCAATTCTGAATACGCGGGAGTTTCACTCGTTCCATTTATCATGCATGTTGTACTATAAGCATACGGTATAGGCAGTTCAAATCACAACGTACTGTGCATGCAGCGCGTGTGTACGAATCAGTGCATGAAACACGTGAGGCAGCGAGCCTCGCCGTCCAAGCGCTCTGATTGGCTGATCACGTACCCGCGTAGCGGCTCTACGACCGACGTTAATTCGGTCAAATACCGTCCTAGGTTTGGCCGCTACGCGGAAATTTTCGCTCTGAGTGCGACCCCCGCTAAGATTAGCGTTGTAGCCACACTCCCGTCGCAGAGCGAAAAGACGCTACTGAAAAGTTGAGGGGATAGTACACATCCTTGCCGTACCCCTACTGATGATTGGAACCAGTCTGTTATTTCCCCATTCACTCGTACAGCACTGCTGGATTGTTTGTATATCGCTTGAAGGAGGCTAATGTATTTGGAAGAGTATCCAAAAAATTCCATCGCTTTCCAGAGTCCTTCTTGCCATACCGAGTCGAATGCCTTCTGATAGTCAATGTAAGCATAGGTACAGGTCTTGGTTCCTCTCAAGGTGTTTCTCAATGATGCCCGTCTCGCCGGCTGCTTTGATTTCTTCCCCTGATATGCGGTCGTAGCCTGGTGTCTTTCCCTCTGTAAGTTTCCCTACGGCCCTCTCTACTTCTTCCCGAAGAATATCTGGCACAGGATCCAGGCTGGGCATTACTGGTATGTTTGTTTGCTCTTCGTCTACAGGGTTCTGGCTGTTGTATAGTTCTTGATAATTTTCCTTCCATCTATCCTTTACGTCAGTCATCTCCGTCAAGACATGTCCCTCTTTGCTTTTAATTGTCTGCATTCTGATACTGGGTTTCTTTGAGATTTGCTTAATTGTTGTGTAAACAGCTTTTGTCTTGGCAGCTTGGTGATAGTTTTCTACCTTCTTGCAAAGATCTTTCAGCCATTTATCTTTACATTCCTTGGTTTTTCTTCTAATCTCTCTATTAAGGAAGTTGTATCTTGGTTTCTTGTTTGGGTCATTTATCTTGTCCTGTTTCGCTTTCTTCCGTTCATCACTAAGTTGTAGAACCTCTTCGCTAATCCAGGGATCTTGTTGTTTGGATTTCTGATGTCCAAGTATTTTCTGTGAAGATTCATTGACAGCTGTTTTCACTTCTTCCCATAATGCTTCTAAAGTTAAGACTAATGACTAATTATTGAATTAACAAGTTTATTACCAAGATTATAATTATTAATTATAATAATTATTATCATTATTTTTCAAACTCACTTGACTATTTGCATCGCCCCAGAAGTGGTTTAAATTCGGGATCAGAATGTGAAAGGGGATATGCCGTTTTAACTTCAGACAGCTATGCATATGGGGTCAACGTCA
>JBAMJV010004896.1:0-30000 GCA_037951105.1 Echinarachnius parma | reverse complement strand
CAACCAGTCTACACAAAAAATATCTTGAAATTGAATAAATAAATTAAAGGAACATTAAACGAATGGGAAGTCATTAAAATACGTTCTAAGCGTTTTGACAGATATTTTGTTCGAACTTCATCAAATCTGATGGTATGTGAAGAAAGTGTGGGTATATTGGCGTCACAGAGCCATTATCCAGAATGGTCCAGACTTACCGGCGCTGTACGGAATAAAATATCAAATTATAATATCATTTAACTCTGCTATTATCACAGCATGGGAATCTCATTAAGTTAATAAAGTTTAACAGGTGTCTTTAGAATTAGGAAGGTTAATACAAATTAAAGAGAAAAGGGGGGCAAAAGATATGAAAATGGGGAAGAAAGCGAAAGAGGGAAAACGTCACTTTTGGTTTAACGACGGACCTCACGACAATTTTATACCATACACTGGTAGTGTAATTGAGTTAAAGGGCATCAAGCGTGGGGATGCTACATAGCGGGTCGCCATTTTGAACTGGGTTAGTTTGCGCGCACCGCATGACACTGAGCTAACGTGCATTACGCACCGTGCGCAACGCGTATGCAAGATGGCGCCGCGCATCTCATTTGACGAATCTGAACTACCTTTAACACAATACACATCTGACCGTTTTATAAAGAAATATAATAACTGTATTTATGGGAAAAGGAGTAAAAGAAATAAACGGCGAGATAGAGGGGTGGGGATTGATACATGATTGCATATTCAGTGCATTTTAAACTTAAAGGGACTTAGTAACATTGTCCAAATCCTCAAAATAAAATTTTAATTATAGCGGTTCACTCATACCTTGTTGTATTCGTATTAACAATAAAATCATGGGATCGGTTTCGGTTTTTCAAATTTCCCTTTCGTTACATGTACGATCGAAGTATTCAGATAAGAAAAACTCCCCCGGAGTTTTGAAACCGTGTACAAAGTGAGTGCAGTGAGTTAGTGAATATCACTTTGCATTTTCGCTCATTACTTGGCCATGCAATGTCCATTTGACTTGAAATGTTCACACAATACCCTGTGGACATATGAGATAACAACAATATACATGGCATCAACCATTCATCACTTTTTGCACATGTCAACAAAGTTACTAGATCCCTTTAAATGGTTTTGGAACCATAACTGTCTTTAGCGAAACCCCACAAACAATCAGCATGATCAGTCCACTACTACTATAGATCATGGAAGGAGAATACTACATGTAGAAAGGGACGTTCTATATTTTTGTGACGCTTCAAACTCAAAGTCATCTGGAATTAGCATGGAATAATGCGGTCTGGGCGATTGTTTATACCTAATTCTTCATTCCATTTTTCCTATGTGGACATTCATCGTGATCATGATTGCGGTGATAATTAACTAAAAATGGGGTTAGGGGGAATGGAGAGGGGTGGTGGTTAGTGGTTGCAGTTGGCTATACGTGGAATGACTATATAAACATGTGTGGTATGATTTATGACCGTTATAGACGCCACTAATTGATTTTGCAGCCCCTTCTCTCTCGATTATTGTACTTGTAGGGGGTGAGAGGGGGGAAGCTTATAGAACATACCAGGGTCCATGAACATACATTGACATTTGTATGTTTGTATATTTGTCATACCTGAGGATGAATTATGTTTTATAACATGAACAGATGAATAAAAAATAGCTATGGTTTCATAATGTCTAGTGCTAACGCATTGTTCTATGGGGGTCTCCAAAATGGTGGCGCAAACATGGCCCCGCCCAATGTTTAATACAACAGTGGAGTCCTTGGATATTATGTGTCTTTATTTCTTAGCTTGAACCACACACCTACTATGTACAGATGTACTGGGTAGTACAGGGTGTTTATAAAAAGGCGGAACCCAACTTCCACCCGCAATATTTTATTAAATAAACATAATTAAATTTATTGCAATATGTCATAATTATCAAAGGTTATTTCACAATCTTTCGTTTGATACCAAATATGTTGTGATAACGTCATGCATGATTGAATAAAACTTATTTTAAAAAGGTTATGTAAAAAGTACTTTGCGCACAAGAGTAGAAAGTAATTGTTAAATGCAGTGTAAATAATGAAACAGTAGACAAAGTCAAGTGACATTTCATGATGTTTCTTGTTTCATAGTTTTACATTTTATTCAACTTTTTGAAGAGTTGAGGGTCCATAATCATCCCCAATGTCCTTCTACATGCCCCCATGTCTGTCTGCACAGGTTTGTGCTCGTGTTCAGTGGTCAGTTGCATGGTCAGGCAAGGAACTGATTTAAAAAGTAACTCCAAGTTAAATTATTTACGGAACAAAAAGATTACAAGACAAAAGAACACAAGGAGAGGTTTCCATGAATGACCATCACACCGTGTTGATGAATAGATCTAAATCTTGTGCGCAAAGCAATTTTAACATTGCTCGTTTAAAATGCTTGCAATTCAATAACTACAAGCTCAATTATTACAAATATGGAATCAAATAAAAGAATAATAAGTGATCTTTGCGATGATATATTGCAATAAACATAACTATGTTTACTACATAAGATATTGCTGGTGGAAGTTGGGTTCCGCTTTTTTGTAAACACTCTGTAGTTCTATGTGCTTGAACACATAATAGGAATGATTGTTGTATCACTATACTTCAACTTTGGTCAGCCATGTTTAGGGCCCCGTTGCAGAAATAGATACAATCAATTGTAAGTCAGAAAACGTGCGCATTTCAACCAATCAGATTTGCGCATTTAGTCACATGATCCGATTTACAATTAATTGTAACTCACAATCGATCGTATCTCTTTCTGCAACGGGTCCCTATAATCTAACTTACAATAAATTGCAACTTTACAATCGATTGCATCTCTATCTGCAGCTTCTGTTGGAGGGACAGCCTCTCGTGTTGGTGCCTATCATATCGGGGTGCGCCTCTCTCACCAACTGAATGCCTCTTTCGGAATCATGGTCCTACTCTTCTAGCGGGTGGGCGTGGCACCTGTCCTGGCCCCCGTCTACCGCGGCTTTTCGGCACAAAATCAGCTGAGCCCAAGGTCGGGTGATTATTATCACAATTTACCGCAATTTAACGATTATAGCCATGCATCGGCGTATAGTCAGGGTCGATGACTGGGGGAGGAGAGAAGGGAGGGGAGGGGATAAAAAGGGGGTTCAAATTTCAATGCGGGGGAAGGGGCATTATGCCAATGCAATAATAAATGGAGTAACGGGGTCTGGTAATGGGGGCCACCTTATATTGTGGTGTATGCTATTATTCAAGGGGCACAGTTTTGTATTTGTTGTGTTTTTTATTGTAAGTTGTTCGTATCATTTTTTTTCTTCTTCACATGATTAGCATGACTAGGGAGCATGCATGTGCAGTGGCAAGCATTATATCGAACATATTTTATACATTTCTTTCTTCACGTTTCACAGTTGGTCTGATCAGAGAGATGGCAGTTGGTCTGATTGGGGTACACGCGTAGTATTAGGGGCACATTTCCCTTATGATGTTTATGTGTTTGTACAAATATTGAGGGGGCACGTGCCCCCGTGCCCTCAATAGTTATACCACCTCAACGAGGGTGTGACAGGATCTCAACAGGAGGGGCGGAGGATCCCCCTCCACCCTCTTAATCTGCCTCACTGCTTCTGACTGGCTGAGGTACTCGGTCAATCACCATCACCATAGCGACATAAACCAGACCAGACCTCAGAGATGTGGGAAGATTTTCCCAGGCTTCACCGCCCAGAGTTCTGACCCTTTGCCGTTTTCCCTTCTTCCTTTTTTTTCTTTTTCGCTCGTCTCGGATCATTTCATTTTCAGGAAAAACCAAAGTCCAGGCAATCATGTAGGAAAGATAGAGAGAAATATAAGAAAACAATCGAAAATGTTGAAGAGCATCAGCTACGGGGTCAATTAACGAAAAATACTGAATCACAAAGTCAAAAGTCCACCAACATACATTTGGAGGTACATCAGAAATAATGGATTTCATGTTTGAATTGCATTGTAAGACACAAAATATGTTTTTAATGTACATTATATAATGAGATAATTGGAACTTGTCAACTCAAACGAGCAAAGGGTTGATTGTTATACTAACGAAACTATAGAGCGAATTGTGTTAATACCCCACCACCCCACCCCCTCCCCCCTCCCCGCCAAAAAAAAAAGAAGAAGTTATTTCAAAGAAACAAACAAATGAATATAAATATATTTGGAAACAGTGGGACCTGTCGAATTAAATCATCATGGGGTCAACCAACACGGAATAACGAAACAAGGGCCAATCATATGTTAATGACCACCCCCCCCCCCCCCCCTCCCCCACCAAAAAAAAATGGAATTAAATTTTCATACACCATTCTTTTGACCGTAGCTGTGAAGCCGATATATAATGCCCCAGCCCTTCAGGCCGGATTTAAGTCAACCTTCTACCGGGTCATCGGCAATAATTGTTGGTCCTTGGGTCATTAGCTTGTCCCCCAATTTCACTTTACCCCCAGTTTCCCACTAACACTATTCCCTTGATACGTGTATGGAGAGAAAAGGGGAACAACGAACGAATTGGGGGTACATGTTCTCATCCCGGTGTAACAGGGATAAGTGTCCGGCTAGCGATAATTGGCAGTGGCGTCATTCGGACAGTTTACAATTCATATTTTTTGTCCGTTTTCGAGCCTTCATTCATACACACGGAGACACACATACGCACTCAAACACAAACATACAGACATACACACGTATACATACGGACAATCAAACGAACAGTAATTTACTCCGTGACGTCACACTGACGCGGATGACGTCACTCATACAACGTAAACGTTTTTGTATTACTTCAATTAAAATGAATTTGAATAAATACAAATGGAACTTTAATATGCCACGAAACATCGCTTTACATGCGCCATACACACATACAACACACATTTACGAAGTGATTTGGACAGATATCCCTTGATTAAATTTGCCCTGGACACATGGACACTTATCCCTGCCACACCGGCCTCTGGCGTCCCATGAACGCACAGTGTTACTATAACATTCTCTTTTTTCGTTGCAATTCGTTCGTTTTTTCATGGTCTTTTCAACGATTCATTCATTTATTCATAGGCTATTGGTCGGTGAAAGGTCAAACTGCATGTATTTGATTGAGTAAGTAAACGGTATTTGTAAAACCAGAAATGGAATACCCACTTAGCTTCCAGCGACAGGTCCCATTCTTTAAAAAGGTTTCTGTCTCAAATTTTGTTAAATAAATTAACAGAGAGCGGGGGAGAGTTTTAGGTACGCATTATTCTTGGGCATCCACAAATTAGCTTTAATAGGGTTTCAGTCGAACAAGTGGATTATATGCATCACCTTCATCATAAAAAAGCTTCTCACGACTATTAAACGTATCACATGACAAAATTGAAATGAATTACAGACCCCAAATTGACATGAGCAATTAAACGGAAATAATTCCTATAGTACTTTTCTCTTTTGCTTTTCACGAAAGATTAACTGATATTTTTCTTTTGTACTTTTAGAATTGTTAACCTTCTTTATTTTTCCTTCTCGTTAATTATTTACCATTTTCTTTTTGCTTGCCATCAGTTTCAACTATTGTCTTTTTATTTACTTCTTTCAATGAATGATTAACAGTAATGATACATTGTTACGCATGTCACAGTGCGAGAAAGGTAGTACCGATCAAATTAAATTTAGTGGATAATAATAATTGTAGCAAAATCTATTTTACCGTTTCTATAATTGTGCTCCGATCAATTACTAACGTAAATTATAAGATTAGTAAGGAATTAATTGCGTCTTAAATTTGAAATCATACAAATGAATTAAGTAAAAAATAATGAGTGAGTGAAATAATTTTCACCAGTGTAATTATGTCCAGATTTCAAGGACATCCATGTATTTAATTTTGAAAATCAAAGAAATTAATTGAGAAAATTAATTCGTAGAGCCCAGAGCGCCTTCTGTAACTACGAAATTTTCAACATTGATTAAGAAATAGCAAATAATCAAAATAAACAGCAAAGAATGAAATAAAAAAATAATGATTGTGTAAAACATTTTCGCTAGAATAATCTTTCTCACATTCATTCCCCCCATTTCAAGGACATATTCCATTTCGTAAATGTAAAGATTAATTTAGACTATTCATTCATGAAAACCATGTAATGGACCCATGTGAAAACTAAAACGTCTTCTCCAACCAATTGGCAACCATAATTATCTTTAACTCAACTTAATTTTTTTCTTCTTCAAGAGTTGATTGAAAAACAGCAAATAATTTACCCAAACTGTTTAAAGACACTTGTCTACATTTGCAGTATCAGCATATTAAAAGATGTAACGGGATAATTTAAAGCTAAGTAACATTCTTGGGAAACGCCCCACACACCAAAAATTGGGTATACATTATCGAACGCGGCGTCATGTATTTCTCAGCCAACCGAAAGGGGTGAGTGAGTGGTATGATCAAGGAGGTATTGGGTATTAGCTTCCTAATGCCTCCTTGGTATGATCGCCCCCATGACACCCCAACAACATTACTGGTCCTATGTATGGGTCACCTCCGGTCATCTCTGGTCAAGCAACATTCCAATTCAAGAGTAAAGTGCAATTTACACTTTCAACACAATGTGTACATAATTAAATTTAGTAAATTGATCGGTTATTTCTTGACTTCGTACTTTGGGGGTCACATGTATCATGGAGAAGTAGGGAGGTGATTTTGGTAGGATCCATGTTGTTGCCCATGATGCTGTACAGTTTTCTGATGAATTGGTTGCTTGTAAATGAACCTGCCTATAGCGTCCCCCTCATTGAGTGTCAACGCAAATGTACCGTGGTTTCGCATGTGGCGAGGCTACCAATGGGGGGGGGGGGGGGGGGGGGGGGGGTTGCACGGGGTGCATGTACGCCCCAGTAATTGGACCCCCACAAAAAAAAAACATAACAAAACAAAACAATACGAAACACATAGACAAACATTCGACAAAATAAAGAATTACGACAAAAAAGCCCTCAATCAATCGGACCACGATATCTACGTCACTGATTTTCGCTATAAACAAACGTAAATATTACAGATAACATTCTACACACCCACCTACAATGTTCCAATCCCAAACATACCAAAAAAGGTTGGATGTCTTCGCTACATATTTCAATCGTAAATATTTTTCAGAGAAATGCAATTTTTTGAAAGACGAAACTAATTTAATTTCTGTTGCTAAAAGCAACGCTACGGGCGAAACAAGTTGAAAATGCGACTTTGTTTCTTTTCATAACAGATATACTTCTCTTTTCTCCCCCCCCCCCCCCCCACCCCCCCCCCCCCCCCCTCTCTCTCAATATTATCTTCATCTCTTGAGAGCACTCCTTTGTTTTGTATTTCTCCTTTCTCCCCATCTCTCACCCTTCTCCCTCTTTCATCTAGCCTCTCTCTTTTATTTTATCCTTACATCAGTCTCACCTTTTTAACAACTCCCCCTCTTTTCATCTGCCCCCATCTCTCTCACGCCCCTCCGCTTCCCCTTTCTCCTATGCTTCCTTCTTCCTATAGACCCCCCTCTCCCCCTCTCCCCCTCTCCCCCTCCCCTCCTTCTCTCCCCTCTATCCCCCTCTGAACCCATCTCTCCTCTTTCCTCCTCCTCTCTCGTTTTCTTCAGCGAAACATGTCGGAATCTGCCAGTGGGTGTGGCGGGGTCCGTGTGGAGATATTAAGTGGTAATGATGATATCAATAAAAAGAATATCGTCGGCTTGGGAGACGTCATGACAGCTACAAACAAAAAACGCGGAGTGGTGTAGCTAAGGAGGGAAAAGGGGCGCTGAGATTTGGTACTATAAGTCCTATTTCGTCTGCTGGCTGTCAAAATATTATTAGTATCATTGCATTTAGAATGAGGCACGAACAGGCGAATTCGAATAAGTGTATAGGAATGCGCTTAGGGTGGGGTCAAGTTTACACTTGTGTTGAAATATAAGAATCCTTCAATAAGACCGAGACTAAAAGTAAAAGAGAAATGGTTAGACCGACCACAGACCTACCACTTCAATGGACCGACTGACTAGTGGCATGCCTCCTCCCCCGCCCCGCTCCCCATCTTTCATATTTGTACCCTCTCTGGGTTTTAGCCTTGCTACGCCGCGGACAGGGAAAGGGCTCCAACAGTGACAATTCCCATCAAAATCAAGTCAAATCGAGGAGATATTTCGCAGATTCCCATTTTTTTCTTCAGAAAAGATAAATGTGGAGGCGAAAAAATAGAGGACCTTCTTTCATTCGGAGCGGCGCCTGAGACTCGGCGGGCACGCGGTGATTCACCGCTGCTAGTCGACGAAAACCAGAGAAAATGTTTGAAGCGATATCTACGAAAAAATCAACAAAAAACAGACAAAACATTCGGCAAGAAATAAAAGAAATCAAATTTAAATTGTTATCTAAATATAACAACCAGAATAATCATATTATAGGCTTTTAGCTGGAATTTTGATTATTAGTTGCAGGCTCTGAAAATTCCCAATATAGCAGTGGGAAATTATATGTGTCGAATTTCCTTTTAATTGAGATAAGGTACTTTGAAAAGATTGAAATAAGAGAAAGCTGTCAGAATTATACTCGTTGATCATGTCTCCATGTCGGTAAAGAGTGTTTTCGTTTTTTTAATGCAAAAATAATACTAATATAGGCTATAGCTTATAGCCTAAATTAAAGGAGACACAATTTAACGTTTAGAAGATGCACAAAACCAATTATAATTATATTTTCATGTTTTTATTCATCAATTACATCACCACGACGGACAGCATGCACTCTATACTTTATTAGTAATCTAATCAAACTCTTAAACAATTTTACGCAACGAGGAACTTTTATTTCAAACATCTCCAGTTGACCATTTGTATAGGTGTAAACGAACCCTCACAGTTCAGTGGTCCTTTAAAGGGACCTAGTAACATTGTCCAAATCCTCAAAATAAAATTCTAATTCTAGCGGTTCCCTTATACCTTGTTGTATTCGTATTAACAATAAAATCACGGGACAGGTTTCTGTTTTTCAAATTTCCCTTTCGTTACAAAGATATGTATGATTGAAGTATTAAAATAAGAAAAACTCCGGGCGAGTTTTTCTTCTGTGTACAAAGTGAGTGCAGTGAGTTACTGAATATCACTTTGCATTTTCGCTCATTACTTGGCCATACAATGTCCATTTGACTTGAAATTTTCACACAATACCCTGTGGGCATATGAGATAACAACAATATACATTGCATCAACCATTCATCAATTTTTGCACATGTCAACAAAGTTACTAGATCCCTTTAAGTTTAACCTGCGTATTGCGTCCTTGATTTTGACATTCCCGTAGAGTACACCGGGTTCGAATCCCGTAGGCTATACGGTAAACCACTAAACTGATGGATCCCAAACGACCACTCAGTCCAATTTCAACCCTTAGGGCGGGGATTTCCCCTCACTCAGTTTGACCCCTTCCCCCCTCTGTTAACCCCTTCGTATACCGTGTACTCAAGGGGTACTGGGCTAATAACAATTATAGAGGTTCGATTTGCATAACGCCTAATGTGATACAATCTCTAAACGCTTTACACACTATTATTACCCCGGTCATACTCATAGGATCATACAATGCAAGCCAGCACGCATTGTGTGGCACTATCTCCACCCCCTGGGGAGCATTCCTTCCAAGCGGCTCCTGGGCATTGAGAAGATCATTCACCAGAGGTTTCCTTTTTTTTAAATCTGATGTTTAGAGGGTTAATCTCTGGACAGGAGTCACGTCGACGTGCATGCTCGTAGGACCAGTCTTGTGCCCACAACCCAAGGGCTCCCCGTCTGACCTCCAACCCTAAACGAAGCGTACGTGTGAGACAGGGGTCAAAGGTGAAAGTTGATTAACTTGGCCGGTGACTGATCAGCTAATCTCTGACAGGGGTGCAGCCAATTGTTTCTAACATTCGTTTGAAATGAAGGGAATTATTTCTGGTAAGGCCGATATATCATTTTGCCTTGTCTGACATAGGCTTATCACTTCCGACAAAGTGTACGTTTGAGGAGGGGGTCAAAGGTCAAAGTTCAATAACTTGGTCGATAACCGATTAGCTCATCTCTGGAAGGGGACAGGGCCAATTAACCAATCACTATTTTGAAACTCTTATATCATGGTGTCTGACAGACACCACGCCTGACCACCGAAGCATACGGATGGGTCCAATGTCAAAGGTCAAAGGTCACTGACCAGCTAACGAACAATTATCTCTGAAGTCGGGTGGAGTTGTCTGGTAGAGGGGTTTAGCCTTACTCAAATAAGAACTGATCGCCAACAACCCAAATAATCATACAAATTCCAGCCAAAATAAGTAAATATCTTCAAATATATCTACGAGAAAGAAAAAAGGAAATTCAGGCTTTGGAAGAGATTTGCAACTGGAGCCCTCCCCCAACTCGGCATGCCCAGGAATGACCCAGCGGTATCGCAAATCCGACGACTTTCAGAAAATACTTTGACCTTTGACATCCAATTTCCCCGGCATCCATATCAATTCCACATTTTATTTTTGTTGGTAACCATTTTTTATTGAGCTATGCCCGAGTGTCCATGCACGACCTCCCGAATTCTTGTACCAATTTTGAATTTTGATACTTGGATGTTTTCATGTAAATACGGTGTAACCGCGTTTGAACTTTGCTTTAATCCACCAGAGATTTTCGGGGTTACATAGGGGGTATTTAATGACGAGAAAAGGTTTCCTTTGCACATATCCTCAGTGATTTTGAACATAATACCAAACCTCCAAATTATCATCCAATTTTGAATTTTGATACATATTTTCATGTAGAACTATAGAAGGTGTCCGGTGAACCGCGTTTGAATTTTGAACAAACCACCCCGAGAATAATCACGATAATCACGAAAATTATGTTGGGGTGGCGGTCTGGTGGAGGTCTATAGGGTATTCAAAACCGAAATAAAGTTCCCGATTCACATACTCTTGCTAATAGCCCGGTCACATATCAACGGATTGCGCAAACGGATGTCAAACGGAGAGCTAAATTTTCCATCCGTTCTATACGTTTCTTGTCCGTTCCTTGTCCGGTGACGTACGTTGTTCTATGTTTTGTACATGAAGCAATGGAGACGACTTTCATCACCGGATAATTTAATTTCGCAAATTGTCTATTCGTTGGGCATACGTTTCCGATATCCGTTGATATCTGACCGGGCCATTAACACCAAACCCCCATTACCTATGAATGCCCTTGATTTGTATTTTGATACATATTTTCATGTAGGGTATAACCGCAATTGAACCTTCTCCAAATCATCCGAGAATAGCCATATTTTGTTGGCGAAGTGGAGGGGTATTGAAAGATAAGTTCCGTTTCACCATAGTGGTAGGTCTATGGTTTCACATACCCTTCTTAAAGGGGTAGTTTAGTTTTGGTAGAGAGGGCGCTGCACATCACTATTTGTTGTGAGGTAAATAGTTGTTGATGATAAACCAATGCCTTTTTAGAAAGCGCCCTCTTGTGTTTTAATGGCTCTTTTTGAATGATAACGGGCTTTTTACTTTGTCGTTTGTAATTTTGTATACATTTCGAGCATGGTGGAGTTATAATTATTAGTTTGTAATGTAATGGTGCAGGTTTTGGTTACTAAAATTCAGTTGGACTAAAACTGTACTCTCTCTACCAGAACTCAACTATCCCTTTAAAGGACCAGTCCCACTGCACCGTTTCTCCTTCCGTGTCCTATCCGACCAAAATGTGGCGAAACGGTCAGTATTTTGAAGCTCCATGACGTTTCGTGTCACGCGAAACGGAGCCGTATGTAAAAGTATCCAACTAGTCCATTCTGAACTTGGTCCGCATCATTTCGTTTCCGGATGTCAAACAGTAAGGATACGAAAGGAGATACGGTATAGTGGGACTATGCCATAACATTTTGAACCCTAAACCTCTGAATATGATTGCCCTTAATTTGAATGTTGTTATATACATATTTGCATGTAGGCAATAACCGCATGTGAACTTTTTTTTCCAAATCACTCGAGAATAATCATATGTCGGGGTTACAGACATGGCCGTGAAGAAATCACTGACTGTACTGACATGATACCGATACATTGTTCCCATGGTAACTATGAACCTTAAACCTCCGCTTTCAAGTCCCCGACTAGAATTTGATCGTATGTGTAGCCGGGTGTGAACATTGTATAATCCAATCCTCTCGAGAGAAAAGACCCAGTTTCACATAACCCTTTAAAGGGACCGTTCACTCGCAAATCATGGGGGATTGAAGCGTGGCCCGACTCGGATATTCGGATAATATTCGGAATTCTCCGTACATCTTCGGTAAACGACAGCGCAACCCGTACGCATGAATTAGACCGCTTCTGTAATGTATGCAAATAATATGCGTATGACGTAAGACTCTCCGTTGGCAAGCTTAACAATAGTAACTAGGTCCGGCAAGCTAAGTTTGCCGGAGCTTGCCGGACATAGTTACTATTGTTAAGCTTGCCAACGGGGAGTCTGACGTCCTACGCATAATATTTGCATACATTGCAGAAGCGGTCTATTGTGTGTAACTATATCCCAATGCAGCACGCATTCAACCGAACCAAAACGAACTCAACAACCCCACTAGCAAACCACCCCACCCTCGACTGCATTTTTGTTAGCAGATCCAAGATTGCCGTTAGGTGTACGGCTACAATAGGGGCAAGCGAATGGCATTGAGCGTACACGGATTGCGAGCGGACCATTATTAGACAGAAAAATCCATCTCGTTCTGGAGGGGTCCTTTAATATTATGACGTCATAGTATCCCCTCCATCACGAGAGAGAATAAGATAGTGTAAAATGATAACGGAAACAAGACACAGTCTCAGTGGACCTAACCCTCGGAATATAGACTGATTTGTCGGTCTAGAACCCTATAAACGGACTAATCATACGAAATTACAAACCCCCCCCCCCCCAACATACACACACCTTTCCCATAAACCCATTATATGCTCATATACCGCCGTTACTTTTCTTTTTTAGTTATGTCCTTTTTTAAATTGAGAAATTAAAATAATTTATTTGGCATCGAAATCCAAATAATAATAATAATACCCTCGATTTATATAACGCCTATCACGCTTGATAATCATCTCTATAAAAAGCGCTTTACAATTATATTATTACCCCGATCATCGGATACATTCTGCAATCAATCCAGCACACAAAGTGCACGTTTTCCACTCCCTGGGGAGCATTCCAGCCTTCCGGGTACCCATTTATACACCTGGGTGGGGAGCTGCTGAAGGAAAAACGCGATGGCCATACTCTGGGTTCGAACTCGGGACCTCACGATTGGAATGCACGCGCTCTACCAATCTTGCCACATCACGTCCAAATATCGCTATTGTTTCAGTGTTTGGTTCCCCTGCATGTTGTTACATTATTTTGTGAATCATTTATTATTGATTGATAATGTAGTTTAAATTGTTTTATTGCAGCTCTGTCTATGCTGTTGTGTTCTTGTCATACATAATGTTATTTTGTTATTATATCTTTCTCAGAATAAATGTATAGGAAAATATGGGCATAACTTAGATTTTAACAAGGTTTTTTTTTGCTACATCACTAGGTACAAAAATAATGTTGATATTTAAAGATTTAAAGATATTTTAAGATTTCACCTGTTGCCAAGATGCTTGGTCGACCAATCACTTCGCACGTTGCAGCACAATGGCGAAGAATTAACCAATGAGGGAACGTCTCTCATCGCGGCTTACACCTGTCAGACGGCAGGTTACTCCTTCTGTTTTTTTTCTAATAAGTTTATTTGGAAATCGGAAATTCTTCAAATAAACCAAAAATCAACACGAAACAGCAAAATGACACGGAAAGACTTTATAAAAAATTTGAAAAGGAAAAGAAGAAAGGGTCGAGAAACAAGGACGGAATTTTAAAAGAAATTCGAGGACGGGCCTGAAAGTTCACGAACGCAAGTACCACCGCCTTTCACCCCATTGTACTTTGGTCACGTTTTGGGTAGCCCACGTGACCTTGTAACATTCATTGAGGAATTTGCCCCTTGGTACACATTTCCATTCTTGACATTACAATTGACTTTTAGTTACATATGTACAACTACAAGCGAATGCGCACACGTCCATGACCCTACGTGTTTAAAGGGATCTAGTAACTTTGTTGACATGTGCAAAAAGTGATAAATGGTTGATGCAATGTATATTATTGTTATCTCATATGTCCACAGGGTATTGTGTGAAAATTTCAAGTCAAATGGACATTGCATGGCCAAGCAATGAGCGAAAATGCAAAGTGATATTCAATAACTCACTGCACTCACTTTGTACACAGAAGAAAAACTCGCCCGTCGTTTTTCTTATCTGAATACTTTGATCGTACATATCTTTGTAACGAAAGGGAAATTTGAAAAACCGAAACCTGTCCCATGATTTTATTGTTAATACGAATACAAAAAGGTATGAGGGAACCGCTAGAGTAAAAAATTTATTTTGAGGATTTGGACAATGTTACTAAGTCCCTTTAATGTTTAAAAATGTAAAGGAACCAAGTCCAAAATAAGGGTCGCAATATCCCGTTCCAACCTTCTTTTTTTTTTGGTATCCCCTCCCACCCCCCGGCCCCCTCCTGTCCCCCATTTACTGTCTATTTCTATAGCTTACATTTGTTATGTCCTTTAAAATAATCGAACTTTCTGCACTCTCGTGCAAGATACTTTCGTGAGGTCCATGTGCTATAAGGCTTGCACCTCTGCGGTGGATTATGCACCTGAGAGGATTAAATTGACTGCGTCGGCAATGTCGGGAACGAGCTCTTATGAAAAACGTCGCGGATTCAGCAACACTCACGCAAATCTACATTACGGTACCTAGTATTATCGTAAGCTAAACAGAGCGCGCGATGCGCGTATGACGACGCGCATATTATGATGACGCGTACATGTACATACGACGCGGATAATGATGACGCGCGTATAAAAAATGCGCCTTCATGCGAACTCATTGACAAGAGCCATCTATCTGCTAACGACGCAGTTCCTTTAAGCGGGCATGATATTATTTCTTTGGCTCATTTTACCGGTGTCACCGAGGGATCGGAAGCATCAAAGCATAGTAAGTCTATGATCAAAGCATGTACAATCTCAGTCTGAAACTGACTCTGACGGCAAACAATACATTTAAAAGGGGTTGATGTAATATGCCGGAATAACATACCTTTTGTCTTCAACAAAAAACGAAATAATATAAATCCGCCATACATATGACTTGGATAAACCCTGGATTACGAGTGCCAGATTTCGGAATTTCATAAAGAAACGCAACATAATTTCTCCTTTTTGATAAAATCCCGATTTATTACATCAATTTCCGTGCTCCCCGATCACCATAAAGGGGGTTAAACCTTGAAGACTCTAGTTCCTTTTTTATAATAATCCAATGATGATTTACGCCTATTTCGTACAAGTTTGAAATGGTCCATGCAACCGCGATGATGACTGTTTAGCGTAATGTGCGCAGATCAAAGCGGAACCCAAATAGTTCGGGCCACAAGTCGCACAAATGTTAACAGGTTCAAATAGCTCGCTTGGGATTTGGATTTGGTTACCTGAATGTAATTCTATTTGAATGGATTATTCATCACGGAGAATGTATCGCCAGCGACATTATCAAAAATGGACTAATGTATTACACGACATGTATTATACAGGGTGGCCCAAACAAAACGGAACGGGGCACTTCTCGAAATATAGTAACAACATAATTATGTCCATCGGATAGGGTATCTTTCCCAATGAAGTACGATACCAAGAACAGTAATTTTGGTCTTGTAATTTTTGTTTCAGGGCGTTCTGAGTGACACCATGTCAGGCTCCCATTTTGTTCAATTTGTACCAAGACAGTGCCTGATAAATCGCACTTACTGCCCGTCATAGCATTGAACAACGAGCAATACGCGCGCTATTGTTTGTGTGCATTCAGCTGTGTGCCGAGAGAATGGGCATGGTTGTTTGATGATATGCCCTCTGCGTGTTGCCGACACAGTACCTTTAATTCATGAATCAAATCGGCAACGTTATTGAAAGTTATTGAGAAAGACGTAATCCTAATCGTACTTTGGTCTATTTATGTAGTTATGACTTATTTTTATATCGTTTCAAATAGAGAGTATTAGAATAATTACCTTTCCCTTGGACTTGTCCATTTAAAAAAAAGTAAATTATATAATTTACATTCAAGAAATGGAGAAGAAAATGTCTTTAAAATAAGTTGCCCGTCTAATCAATCATTGGCAACTCAGGGGGCCCAAAGGAATCGGTTCAGCTTTAAAGGGCATCAAGCGTGGGGATGCTACATAGCGGGTCGCCATTTTGAACTGGGTTAGTTTGCGCGCACCGCATGACACTGAGCTAACGTGCATTACGCACCGTGCGCAACGCGTATGCAAGATGGCGCCGCGCATCATTTGACGAATCTGAACTACCTTTAAAGTTGGTATTATCATCTGCTCTTTTGAATATCTCTTTCACATGGTAAAGATTATATAGGCCTATACAGTATGTTATAGAGGACAGTGCCATTAGACCTGCACCCGCGGAAGCATTTCCTTTGCACATAATCTTAAAGACATTGTCCTCCTTTTGCAAGCTAACAAATTCAAGAGTTGCGAGATTATTGCCTTACATGAAATCAATTAAGGGCTAGTCTGAAAAGATTAGGGCCCCGTTGCAGAAAGAGATACAATCGATTGTAAGTTGCAATTAATCGTAAGTCAGATCACGTGTTCTAGATGCGCGAATCTGATTGGTTGAAACGCGTAAATTTTCTGACTTACGATCAATCGTAACTTACAATCGATTGTATCTCTTTCTGCAACGGGGCCCAGGACTTGACAAATCATTTTCGTTGAATTATATTAACACAATATTAACACAACTGCATACTCTTCATTGTAATTCGTATTCGAATTTCAAGTTCACAAACCCAATATCAAATTCTTGTTGGTTAAACACACAGCAAACAATCAAAGTTATTCGATGAGATGTGTGACGTAAAAAGGTGATTTGTCTATAAACTTTGTAAAACGATCAACGTAAAACATGATACATAAATTCAGAATAGAAAGGAAATGAGCCTTTTCTGCAACATTTGAATCCTTTACCACTGTGAACTTTAACATTTCACCCACTTGCTGTACGTGGTTTATAGAATGTATAATAATAATAATAATAATAATAATAGCTTGCATTTATAAAGCGCCTAATACAGGGTTTCTAAGCGCTGTTACAAGTAATAGTAATTACACACAATAATGACATTTAATAGAAAAGAAGTAATTGAACAATAAAGTCATGTAATTTAAGTGAGACGATAGAGATTATATGTATACGGTAGATCCCTCCGACCTCTCTGGTTCTACTGAAGTTGAAGATGCCTGCACAAGCACGACATTACCTTTAAGCCCTCCCAGACGGACATAATGGCATATTCAGACGATCTTGTCTGAAGCCTGGATATACTTGTTGAATTACCCACCTAGCCTTGGAGAAAAGGCGAGATTTTGAACTTGATTGTCCAGTTTTCCCCAAAGTTCGTACTGGTAGTCTTATACCTAAACCGTAGTTGGTAGTTACATGGTTGAATCATTGACCACTGGAAGACAGAATGGGTTATTGGAAGCAGAAGCCCCAAATAATATTAAATTGGTAAAATGGCAAAAATATATATTGATACCCTTTTTCAGGAGATGAGAAATCACAATCACGTTAATAATCTGATGAAGAAAGAATGTACCCTTTTACTTTTTAAAATTGTCCAAATCCTCAAAATCCAATTGGAATTCTAGCGGTTCCCTCGTACCTTGTTGTATTTGTATTAACAATAAATGCATGGAACAGGTTTCGGTTTTTCAAATTTCCCTTTCGTTAAAAAGATATTTACGATTGCAGTGTTCAGATGTTGAATAATCCACTGGATAGTCAAAACCGTGTACATTACTCGGCCATATATATAACGTCCATTTAACTTGAAATTTTCACACAACACCCAGTGGACATATCAGATAACAACAATATACATTGTATCAACCACTCATCACTTTTTGCACATTTTAACAAAGTTACTAGATCCCTTTAAAGCTACCATTTGCTAAATACTTTACATGTCTATGTTCTCAAATGGGGAATTAAATTTGATGCTGCTGGTTAAAATTTGGTAAGTGTGATTTCAACCAGGAAAATGCTGTTTCCAACATGTATACCTGTCTATATACGAGCATTACACCATGGAAATGGGAGCTATACCATTACCACTATCCCAAAACTCTAGAAACTTCCTTTCGTGGGAGGGGGTATCGGAACAGGTCCTGCGGAAGCGATTCCTTTGCGTTTGGTTCGATTCTCCAGACTTTTGATTAGGCCATTGATAAAGTCTATGACTAAACCGTCGCGATAGCCTTCGAGCAACACTTGAACTTGGATATCGAGTTTTTACTCAAGTTCGCATTTCGGATAGTCTTGGACGAAGACCGGAATAATGATTGTTGATCTTTACCTACTAAATATTATATGACTTTTCGTACATGAACCTAGAAATGCCCCATGGCTTCTGTGTGTAATTTTTTTACGAAATAATGTCATTGTATCATAAGTCAGAACAACTCAATGAGGGTATTATCACACAAGAAAAGTGGAAGAAAATTGATAGGAATAGCCGAGTTGGTTGAGAAATTTGAAATTGAAACGGCATCATTCGATTGGTGTCGTGCGCAAAATAAGCCCATCCCTCAAGGCCGCAGATGGTGATTACGTAACAGGAAGTGACCCTGCTTGACCACCGATACACTGGAGAGGAGAAATTAGGACCACCTAAATGGTCATAAATTTTGTTCTACTCAGTATCGACTCAGCATCGACATACATAATGGGGTAACGGGGCAATAGTGGCCCTAGATAGTATGTTTTTCTCCTCATGGCCTCCCCCTTCAAACGAAGAGCAAATAAATATACAAACTCGCTAATAAAATAAAAAATATCGCTAATTGTATTTGTGACACAGGCTACCCCCCCCCCCCCCCCCCCCCTCCTCCCTATATATAAAAAGCATTGGCGGTGCCAAGAGGCATGAGGGTGTTCAACTCCGTCGGAGTGCCCCCGAAGTAATGATTCCACCAACTTGCAACCGTTCTGTGTAGATCTAAGGAGGTATGGGTAGATCCCGCTGATAAACTTTTTGATCCCACCTCTAATCAAATCATTAGTGATGACCTCGCCCGCGGCTATGAAATGTCTACCAATACTAAACCATGGAACTGATGCTAAAGGAAAGCTAAGAGTATCATTGATTACACTCGTTTGCTTTTGCAATTCCTCTATAAATCTGTCAAATTTTCGCGAATTTTCGCGGCCATCAAACATGTTTTCGTTCCACCTGTAAGATATACGTTGGTAATCTCTGCTATCCCGCTGGTCGCGGAAGCACCGATTCACCTTTAAACCCTTGAAACAGGGTTGAAACAGCCTTCGGATTGCCTCTGGATACCGACGGGAAGGCCTATTTGTTCAAGGTTAGCACTTACTTGAGTTGGGGCCCAAAACTGTGATATGTAACATTCGAACTGGATCTTTTCAGACCAACTTCCTTGTTCAGACTGTGGGAAAAGTGAGTTGATTAGACCAGCCAAGACATCTTCGAAGCGGTTCGCAAAATTGTTCTTTAATTTGGAGAAATGTATCGATAAGAAAATCTTTAAAAGTATTGTCCCCTTGGCCAGGCAGATTGGACACCATCAAGAGCCTTTTCTATGAAACATACAGTACACGTATAAACCAGACGTGATTATGTATGAACTCTCCTATCATGTACCCCAAATTACTACAGTGTATCAAATGGGCTGTATGAGGAGACTACACCCTGCAACCCCCACCCCGAGTAAACTAACAACCAATCAGGGAATCAGCTGTGATCCCACGAGGGTCGCTTTACAGCTGATGTGATGTCTTTACCAGGTCTGAACTGTGGCTGCCCTCGTAGGGTGGTGGGTCTAGCCTTTCCTCAAGTCGCTTATAGTGGCGTTGAGTCCACTAGTCCCAGAAGATCTTTGATCAAATGTGTTTCAAAGAGGCCGTATGATCTAGCAAAATGAGGGGTACAGAAATCTGGCATGTTAGTAACCTCAAGGTGGTATACCTCCTTGGTTACCCTGCAGTGGCGAAGCTACGGTGGTGGAGCAAGTTAAATATGTGCCCCCAATTATTTGACCAAAAAGTACGGATTTATGAAGGAAAATTTGAAAATACATGTACATGGTGTCACCTATTACGTGTCCACCATCATATAGGCCCTTACATGAACCAAGGAGGTCTCCTTACATGAACCATACTGATGGGACTTGGAAGACACAACATATATATATGTTTTAATGTTATGATTATACCAGGGAATTGATACCAGGGAAGTGGCCTGATTATACAAAGCAGCTGATTTATATTATATATTGGACGTCATTAAATAAAAATGTAACGACATGCAGGATCACTTCACATTTTTGAAAATGTCAGGGTCCTGGATTAATAATAGGTTGTTATATGTTTCCATGAAGACGCTAAAAACAAAGGGGCACAAATCGGTCACCACTTAGCCCTGGCACTAGAAGCCAGACCTTGGCAACTCGACGGGACCCAAACATTCCAGAGCATTTATAAAAGCCCCCTGGTCCAAGTAGCATAGTCAGGGCCTAACTGGACGGAATAAGGGGGCAAAGACGGGAGCGTAAACCCTTTTCTATAAAACAGGGGATCGATCACCCCGTGTGAAAAAAAATTATATAGCTCTTATGCGTTTTTAATAAATAAATTTGCCCAACGATAGGGCAGCTAAAAATACATGTGGGCTCGCACGGGGCGATTTAGCCCCCAAAACGCCAAAACGCCCTTCAAAATCATAAAAGACAAAGAGAACTAATATAATGCAGAATCTCTTTTTAAAATAGCCCCCGAAAATAGAGCTGTATTTTCTCTGCGAGAAGGGGATCATAAGGAATCAAGAAACATCACAGGGGATTGGACTGCCCCCTTTTCTTGCCCCCCCCCCCCCCCAATATTGGCTGCGCCCTTGGTCAGCTTGTCATAACACTCGTAATCATGTGTCGATCCATGTTACACTGGTCACTTTATCAGTGTCCGATACCACTTGGCGTTTTGATAGGACCATTCCGCCCGGATGACCGCAAGTAGCCGCTGGTAGTCTATAAAAACGAAAGTGGTCAGACCCTTGTATTGCTTGGATTTGTATAGCAAAATTTTATGTTATATTATGTTATGTTATGTTATGTTATGTTATGTTATGTTATGTTATGTTATGTTATGTTATGTTATGTTATGTTATGTTATGTTATGTTATGTTATGTTATGTTATGTTATGTGTTGTGTTGTGTTGTGTTGTGTTGTGTTGTGTTGTGTTGTTTTATGTTATGTTATGTTATGTTATGTTAGATTATGTTATGTTATAGAGTAGCTGATGTTTTACTCCTAGAATATAATAATGGCTTCGTGAATAAACATCACCCACGGCTATGGCACTAGATGGCCACCAAAACCTGACAAGTGACAACCACCGCCACCCACATCACCAACCACCACCATTTACACCACCAACAACACAATCACCACCACCACCATCACCCGCACCACCGCCACCACCGCCACCACCGCCACCACCACCATTACCCACACCTCCGATACCATTATCACCACCAACACCGACAGCAGCAGCAGTAGCATCACCACCACCACCACCACCACCACCACCACCACCACCACTGGCACCGGCACCACCACTCCCACCACAAATGCCATCCCAGCCACTACTACTACCACGACGAAGTAACTAACATTAAAAGCATTCAAACAAAACAATTATAACATGTTGCAAATTCTAGGTTTGATGCAAACGATCCCATACTTTCTATAAGGTCCACAATAGCAGCATTAGGAAGCCTTTTAACATTTCATAATTGTGCAAAATGAATTCGATATTAATATGTTGTTGACAAGGTTAAAATAATCACCCCCCTTTTTTCACAAGAAAACTGCTCTTAAATTAAAACTTCGATGTAAAGTTTTGCCATCCATCAATAAAAACGGTTAATCCTCCCTTATTCGTCTGGACCTTCGAAGCTTGTATTATGGTATTATCAAACAAAATACCTTTAATAATAAATTGGGAGTCTTCGTCCCTTCCGGCACATTTTGTAAGAAATCAAAACATAGGACTAAAAAAGAAGGGTGTAAAAGTGGCAAAAGTGCGTGAAAGCGAGGGTCGATGCCCCTTCTTTCAGTCTTTGGACCCGAGTGTTAGCCCTGTGGAGGTACCCAGGGGTCACTCCAAGGGGGGCAACAAGAATGGGGGCGAGGTGGATTTGAAAGTAAAGATTCAAATGGACAAAGGTGGTTGCGCCAAAAATAAACAGTGGTGTAATATATGTCTTTATCTATTTTGTCTTATAACAATATTGTAAAAGGGGGTAAGAGTACCAATAGGAAAGGGGTGTAAATTATCCCCCTTGATACCACCTCGACATCTACACCCATTGTCATGGCGAGTCAGTGACATACGGGAGGAGAATGAGCATAGCCAGTCGACCAACCGCTGACGTCCCCTTCAATCGCCCCCGAGACCGCCCCGCTGTGACTCGACCCGTTTATGGGGGTCACCGCCGAAATTCTAAAGGGGTGTAAATTGAAAAGGACGCACATATACCGGAATCTTCTAAAAATGGTTTAAAACATGAAAGAGAAGAAACGACTGCGGTTAATAGCGAGGTAGCGTGGTACTTTCATTATTCGTACAAGTGCCATAAAAGAATCAGAACCCAAATTTGATTTGTTTTTATGATCATTTTTGTTTCACCCTGCGGCAGCAGTATGTGCGTTTCGAAGAAATGGATTTCTGACAATCAGCTGTTAGTCCGGTAGTAATGAAGATTTCAATGTCAGCGCTTGTTGTTGTAGTCTTTATTCAGACATGAATTGTTTTGTGTAATTTGTGATGACTGGTGGCTACATCCGGTAAAAAAAAAAGGAATTAGGCTTTTTAATTTCTGGGGGGGGGGGGGGGGCGGGGGCATAGGCATGTACGACGTGAAAGAAATGCAATTATCACGGTTGTGGTGATGGTGTTGGGAATGTTGTTGTTAGTGATGGTCACTGGCGTAAATCTGTTCGGAGGGCACAATGCATTGGAGGGGCGAGCATTGTTTGTGAACAATTGCTCGACCCCCCAAAGCGTTGTGCTTTCCGAACAGATTTACGCCAGTGGTGATGGTGGTGGATGGTGATGATGATGGTGGTGATGATGATGGTGGTGGTGATGATGGTGGTGGTGATGATGGTGGTGGTGATGATGGTGGTGGTGATGGTGATGGTGGTGGTGGTGATGATGACGATGGGGTGATGATAGTGATAGTGATTGTGATGATGATGATGATGATGATGAGGAGGAGGAGGAGATGATGTTGATGATGATGATGATGATGATGATGATGATGATGATGATGATGATTGATGATGATGATGATAATGATGATGGTAGTGGTAGTAGTGGTGGTGGTGATGGTGATGGTAATGCATGATGTTCATGATTTGGTGATGGTAGTGTCGATGATAATTTCATTGTTTTTTAGTGATGATTACAATACAGATGGCCATTCTAAATAATACTAGTATTGTTGATTAATCTATGTTCAATTGTTTTTTTACATCCTAACTTCATTTAGAGCGACATGGGGCTCGAAGAAGGAAGTAATGGAATATAGGCCTACTATTTTAAGCAGAAAGTACAGTTTGACAAGTCGGAAATTATTTTAAAATGAGTGTGAGAAATTTCACAATAAATATTTTGGTGTATTTCTGTACATTGATTTGTCTCGCATAATCAGCGTGTTACATGTCCAACAGGTTATGGGAACAGTTTTATTTCCAACACATTTTAATTCTTCTTCTTTCTTCCGAATTTCCACCTAATTTAATTTTCGAATGCCACCAGATCACTTCAGATTACAAGGCGTATAAACGCTTCCATTTCCGATTCGCTTTATTATCTTCCAATTAGACACCCCTCAACGCACCAACACAAGACACCGACAGGAGAAAACTTTAAATATTTTATTTGTAGGTGTTGAAGAATTTCCGCTCCCTATATCAGCTCCCCGAACCAAACCGCAGCTTCTAAAAGGGAGTTGTTTTATGCAGTCAGGCGCTATGGGCATAATTGGCGGAGTCCCTGCTGCTTTGAGGGGTATCGCATCGCAGCGCCAGCCTTCTGCCACCCCGGTAGGTACGGCTCACCCAGCGGCTGATGTTATGGTCCTGCATCGCGCGTTAATCAAATACAGGTTATGGCTCCTAAGTTCCAACACTCTCTGTTATTATGATGATCGACCAACTCACACACAGTCAGATAACAACATAGTCGAAACCTGGAGGACAAATTGTCAAAATATCAACGTTTTTTTTCTTTTTCATTCATAATAATATAAACGTGAGAGAACGCAGTGATGATTTATTTGTACATGTAAGGATTAATTACATTATTAAAGGGTGGTGTCCCCTCAGTTTTTATCTCGTCTCATTTATCTTTTCTTCGGGGCTTTTAGAAAAACAACACCTTTCACTGTGTGTTTACTAATGGTGGGAACGGAAGCTTGACAGATGACGTTACAGATACTTGTTACTTTTATTGGGCCCTTGAGCGGTTCTTCGATGGGTTTTGTTTTATTTCGGGAAAACCTGATTTTGAGATGATGCCACCATCTGTTTTCAAACGAAATACATTATTTCATCGTTTGACTGGCAAATAACAACATGAAGACAGCCCAAAATTGTCCTACGACTATTGAAATACCGGCAATTTTGTTTCTAAACAAAGAACTTTCACACAACTACTATCGTTCACGGGCGTAAGGGCACATTTTGTCCAGGGGGCTGCATTGGGTATTTTGCCCATGCTTTAATCCGAATATGACGTGATTTTGCCCGAATACGATATGAATTTGCCCCCGAATATAATATACGAGTTTACCCGAATATGACATGCCTTTTCCCGAATATGGCAATTTCAAAACTCCGAAGGGGTGGGGGAGGGGGGGGGGGGGGGGCTGCAGCCCCCAACCCCGCCTCGTATGCTTATACTTATATGCTAACGTTGTTATAATGAACGATGTTCCTCTCATTTTGAAAACCATCTCAGAGTAATATTCCTCACTTCGTTATATCATGGACCCTTGTAATTGTTCTCCGGGTAATAACGAGTTAATTTTTGCCAGATTATTGATATTTTCAAAACTCTCGGGGTGGGGGGAGGGGGGGGGGGGGGCTCTCGGGGGGGGGGGGGGGGAACTCTCGGGGGATCCCAAATATCCCACCCTCCTCTTTTGCCACACTCTTATTACCCCCATTAGGAATCGATCAATTAGTGTATGCCGGTAATTAATTTTGTCACCTGCAATTATTTGCCCTTATTACACAGGGGGTCGTTCATGGAGTTATGTATAACAAGTTGTTGTTTACATGGGACCGCCAAACATAAACTAATTTATTAATACAGGGAAGCAAAATACTCATATAAAATTAATTGCTTTTTGATGTAAGTAAAGTGAAAATACCTTATTAAAGGGATAGTTGAGTATTGGTCAAACTTAACTTTAGTAACCAAAACCTGCACGATTACGATACAAACTAATAGTTATAACTTCACCATGCTCGGAAAGTATACACAATTACAAACGACAAAGTAAAACCCCTGTTATCATTCAAAAAGAGCCGTTACAACTCGAAGTGTCAAATTAACTCGGCGCGAAGCACTAGCGTTGTAGGTCCTAATACGGGACTGTATAGTGCAGTGTGCGGTAATACGGGACTGTAGTGCAGTCACTGTGTGCGGTAATACTATACAGTAGTACGTGTATATTATGTATCGCAACCATAGAAGTATGACTCCAACACTGCCGTTGACGCAACTCGCAAGCCCCATTCGCATTCGTTCGCCTTTCGTTCACAGTCGCGCTAACACACGGAGAGACTGGTACATGAGGCGCATATATCACTGATTTTTTGCGGAATGGAAGGAAAAATCATAATCTTAATCCACCCGGTAGTTGGATCACATATTGGAGAGTAAATTGCTGGTAAGTACCGTATCATATGTATAGTTTTAAGCACAATTAGCGTGCACACAAATATTTGGTTTCAGTCTTTTATTAGGAGAACATAGAACGCTAGTGCCTCGCACTAGCGGTTCTAAAAAGTGATACCCGGGCGTCAACCACTTTTATATGATATTTTGAAAGCAAATTTCACAACAATTAGAGCATTTGAATGGAAATTATTATTATTTCCCATGTTTTTTTCGATGATCTTTCATATGGAATTGAAATCAACCAAATCCGTTACAATCGATGTTGGGGGGGCACTTTGGAAATTACCAAAACTCAACTTGGCCTTTAATGCCTGAGAACACACTACTAAAATTAATTATATGGAAGAAATCACGGCAATAAAATTCTTTATTCTGTATATGGGTATCAAATTGGCAACGCACTCAACCTTTTTTGTGACAACTCCCAGTTATGATTTGTAACATGCAGGTCACTCCAGTCCATGATCCTTACAAATTACTGTGTGAATGTGTTTCTTCGTTTTGCTTAGTATGAAACTTCTTCTTTGTTTGGAGAAGAAAAAACAAAGAAAAGACGCTTCCGCTAAGCCGATGCTGGAGAAAATATGGTTATATTGATTTTGACAAATGCCACATAAAATAAAACATTAAAAATCTTTTGTTGAAATAAATAATAGTCATTTTGATGTCACTATTTATATCTAGATCATCGCCTTAATCCCACCCATAGTCTTTCGCGTCGTGTGATGGAAAAGCCGTGTTTCTGAGAACCCGGGTTCAGCGATCGCGGTCAAAGAATCGAGCGGCTAATCGAGTTTGCCGAGCCGCTGGTCGGGAGCATGGACCCGTGGCTATTCGTGGCGACAAATCCAATCTACTAGTCTCTGCGACAGGCTGTTTAAGAAAGAAGAAAAAATTGGTTGAATAATTCTTCGTTCTATCAATGAACCCAGCGGAGAGGAACTGCTTTAAATGAAACACTTTGAATAAGATAATTGAAATGATCAGTTAACTTACTAGTTGGATCGGTTACGATTTCAAATGATGAATGAAAAACCAACTACTTTGTAGTCTCAAGTTCGTTTTTTTTTATGTGTCATGGATTATCATTATCATAATCATCATCCTCTATCCGAGTTGAAAGAAGACCAACCTGTTTAAAACAGCAGTGGACACAACAATACACATGTTTTCGACCATTCCTCACTTTGTGCACATGTCAACAAAGTTACTAGATCCCTTGTCTGTGTTGATATAGTTTCTTTAAACAATTTTGTTTACGAATTTGATATATCTGTGCAATTATTACAATGTTATTAAAAATTATTATTTGATCAAATCAATAAATGAAATACAAGGAATCGTTCTTTTCAATTTCATCACATCATATATGGCATAATCAATGTATAGTACATAATCAATGAGCGTGTGAGGTAGACTACTGAGGAGTTATCGAAGAC
Source organism: Echinarachnius parma (assembly GCA_037951105.1). Lineage (NCBI taxonomy): Eukaryota > Metazoa > Echinodermata > Echinoidea > Clypeasteroida > Echinarachniidae > Echinarachnius > Echinarachnius parma. The sequence continues at coordinate 2,297 of JBAMJV010004896.1, read as the reverse complement.
AGGAATGGTGCATTTCTTAGACGAGCGAATTAGCGTCATGTTGTGAATTCTCACCGTAGGCGAAAAGGGCCTGCGGTCGAGTTTCGTGCATGTCTCTATGATCTAACCATGCTGCATGCAGCCGACTCTTACGTGAAAATATCAGTCTCAAGTCTGCTAGGTTTTTTTTTTTTTTTTTTAAAAGAAGCGATGATGGTGATGTTCTTAAATTATATATATTCCCCTAAATGCACAATTATTATAATGCAAATAAATGATCACATCAAATCAACTAAATCAAGTTTCGCGCACGACTAGTCTATCTGACCATGGTGCATGCAATTCCCACTCTTACGGGAAAATATCCGTCTCGTGTTTCGTATATTTTTTTTGAAAAAAGGATTGGGCAAATAATTCACTCGATCAACCAAGGATGAACCCCTCAACGAAAAATGAGACAGTGACAATAATATCTGAATTTCCCCAGTCGTAAAATGCACGTTTGATTAATCATTTATTAACGAGGTATAGACATAAGTCAATCAGCCTGAAATTAAGTCTGTCAAAAAAAAGGACGATAGAAATAGATACCCAAATAGAGATACAAGTTCACGTAAAGGACACGATCGATGTAATATACGCGTGTACATCATTACACGGTGATGAAATTCGATTGACTGCAGTGGGCACAGCCTGTGGGTGAAATAGGCGATAATACCCCCCCCCCCCCCCTAAAAAAAAATTACAAAATAAATAAATAAATAGGTAAATACATAATAATAATACTAATAATAAATAATAATAATAATTAAAAGAAATAGTGACAATAATGATAATAATAACATGGGAATACTCACCTCAGCTCCCCACCCCTCCCCGCACGAATAACAAGTATATGGCACAACGACAATAAACCAACGCTATATAACACATTGATTTTTGTTCACGCTGCAGCACTGTCCACTACCTCTGCCAAGTGCCAACCCCCCACCCCCCACGCCCCCCCCCCCCCCTTACCCCACCTACCCTCTAACACAAATTATATGGCACCAATGTCGACAATAAACCAAAGCAACGACATATTGATTTTTTGTTCACGCTGCACGCCCCTCCTCCCCCTTCCCCATCTCTTTCGGGCTGTACACTGGCTACGCCTTTCATTTATTTCCTGTCAACTATAGATCAAAGGGGGTGTACCGTAACAATGACATTGATGGACAGGCAGCATCTAGTACAGGAACTCCATTAAAAAAGATTAGTTAAAGATAATAAAGTATTATGGCGTATATATAGTATATATATATGTTCATTTTGAATGAATGCCAAAATTACAACAACAACAACCACCACAATGACAGGTCTCACATTGCATTGCATTGCATTGTTGGTCATATCATAGACGTAATAGTATGTCTATGGTCGTATCAACGTAATATAACGGCCCAGATACATGATACAAACCCCACTTTACCAATGCTTACAATTCGCGGTCTATACTAGAACCTCTACAGTCAGAGGCGTATAAGCTTCGAGGAGAGGGGGGGGGGGGGGGGGGGGGGTGGGGGGGGGGGGGGTAAACTGTATCGTTTTTTCCAACTATTGTTACGTTTTACAAAATGTTATTTCTGCCAAATAGACCCACTACTCTTGAACATGTTTGAACATACTTCATTGTGCTGCAAGTGCAAGGGAGACCAGTGCCGTAGATTCGGGGGGAGTTATGGTTATGTGCCCCAAATAATTAGGGGGGAATAGAAAACATAAGGGGGATAAGGGAGAAATCTTTTTAAAATTACAATAATATCACCAAAAAAAAACAATTCAAAATGTGTGTGCCTCCCCCAAACAAAAAGAAGGTCTACGAGGGGCGTTCAATAAGTTCATAGCCCATCCATGAAGGAGCAGGAAGTTGGGTTACCTAATGGTGTGTATGCAATGTTGCATCCTTCACATGTTCAGTGGTGCAATGCCAGGTCAGTTGTATTTTGTTTCTGATCTAGCTTTTATTGATGCAATGTTCATTAAAAGCCACTTGGAAAATGTTGGAAAATGGAGCGATGCAAGTTGATGAGAGATTATGCTGCTCGAGGACAATGTGCCTGCTCAAAAGAGCCAGGTGACTTTTGAAAAGCTAATAACTGCTGGATTGGTTTGTTGATGATTCCTCCTTATCCCCCAAACCTGGTATCGTTAGATCTCTTCGGACATATGAAGAAACAATCCCAAGATTGTGGTTTTCATGAGGATAATGAGACAAAATCTGCCAATAAGTAGGTTTTTGAGAGGTCTTTAAGAGACATCTTCAAGGAGGTCCTTGA